>PVJH01014892.1:0-55381 GCA_004026705.1 Nesogale talazaci | reverse complement strand
TTGCTCCCCCACCCCACCACTCAACTCTTCTCACATAATCCCACACCACCCAGGCCTATCAGACAGAAAAGAACTACTCTGCAGGTTTTTTCCAGGACTGTCGATTCTTCTGAAAGAATAGCTGCCGGGTTTGAACCACTGACCTTCTTGTTACCACTACATTTAACCCCCTACACCAAATGAGCTTTAGCTCATGATAGGTGCCCAAGAAATAGTTGTTCAATTGAACATATATTCTATTTTTTTAACCTTCACCCTCCCACACCCACCCCCAGTGCTCTGGAACGGCTCAACGAAACAAAACACAGCAAAAACCTCTCTCAAATTCACTGTCACAGCGTCATCTAGACTCTGAGCGACCTCGGGAGCAGGGTCAGAGGTGTGCAGTACGCCAATGAGGACAGAATCGCTTCAAAGTGTAGCTTGTTTCTGAGAGGAGTTGAGTTCATCATGGCCTCAGATTTTAAATACACAAACAGCCCAGAGATGGTGTAAAGAAAAGATACGAAATGTCCCTTTCATATAGATGCCCCAAACTTCCAGAAAGATAGATGCCCTGGGGGTTTCTGGAAGTTCTAAACAGCTTCAACGCTTTCATCTTCTCCGCAGCTGTGTCTGCCCTCATGAGGTCAGCCTCGCTAATTTTTTTGCCTAACACTGACTAGGTTAGGGAGGCAGAAGCCACCCAGGAAACCACAGCACATATACATTTTACAGAAGATAATGGGTACTCAAAGCACACAGATGACCTCGGGAGGAGAGAAGTGGCCTGAAACACTGGGGTACAGCCCCTGCTCCTCTCTCCAAGCTCCTGCAAAGGGTTCAGAGCAAGGAACACAAAGCTTGCGCCTTTTGAGGTCAGACACTCTGAAACAGATGCTTCTGTGGGCAGTCTTGAGGCCAGTGGCATTTCCTGCCTGGCCACCACGGGGCTGAATATTGTCCCTGGCAGGGATGCCTCAGCTGATGCCCAGCCTTCCTGCTGCGTGGTCCAGGGGATGCTCAGGAGGCCACAGAATTGGCACAAAGCAGCCTGGGGAAGTGCCAGATGCCTGGCTTCAGAGCAGAGTAAGGTCTCTGGAGAGAGGAGAGGAGGTGCTGTTGGGAAAGTAATTGGGCTGCTGGGAAAGTTTCAGAATGCATCGGCTGCCACTGAGGTTATCATAACAATGGCCTTTCCAGGACCAGCCTACAGAGGCAGAGGGAGGTCCCTAAAAGATGATCCTTTCAGAAGAGCCCCATTCAAGCCCCAGCTCTGCCCCTGATTAGCTGTGAAATCCAAGGATTCTGGAAAGTGTCTTTAAAAGTACTGTTCTGTTGGTTTCCTCCTAGCAAGACAATGTCATGTAGAGTAAAGTGATCACATTTTAAACAGGACACCATTAACCGGAGGGCGGGGGGGGTTGTTCTTAATCTAAAAATTGGTCTATATGGAACAACAAAAATTTTCATAGAATGCAAAAATAGTATTATAATATATTTATTTTAGTTTTAAAATGCCACGGGACGTTGTTAAATTGTTAAAAAGCGGCACATCTGGTCACTTTAATGTAGGGGGAAAGTGAAGTCACAGAGATTGACTTTGTAGGTTCTGTCATTTACTCCGTGTGCACATGTGTGTGTCTGTGCGCCCATTTTAACCTTGACGTTTTAGGCAGACACACAGCCATCAAGGCAGAAGCTCCCTTTCCCAGGCTGGGTAATGAAACACGCCTGAGTTCTGAGACTGAGCAGAAGGGACAGCCCAGGCCCTGCCCCCCAACCCTGTGTGGCCCCTTTCCTGCTAAATGGAGTGTAAATTTTGGGGGGGGGGCATCATCTCAGATCATGCAAATACCCCAGGTGGCTGGCAAAGCCACTACGGTCAGTCCAGGCCCCAAAGAATTCCACATATAAAAGTTCCAAAGGCATGTATACTCACAGGGAAAGACATGACACAGACTGGGGGAACACTTTTGCAAATAACATGTCGGATTATGTCTAGACTAAACAAAGAGCTGTGATACAGCTCCCGCTGAGAATGGTGATCCTGGGAGGGTGGAGGGAGGATGGGGTGGAAAGGGAAAACCTATTACAAGGATCTACATGTAACCTCCTCTCGGGGGATGGACAACAGAAAAGTGAGTGAAGGGAGACATCAGACAGTGTAAGATATGACAAAAATAACAATGATTTAAAAGTTATCAAGGGAGGGGGGAAATGAGCTGATACCAAGTGCTCAAGTAGAAAGCAAATGTTTTGAGAATGACGAGGGCAACAAATGTACATATGTGGTTGAGACAATGGATGTATGTACTGATTGTGATACGAGTTGTATGAGCGCCCAATTAAAAAGTAAAAGAGGGGGGGGACTGAACCCCGGTGGCATAAGTGGTTGAGTGTAGGACTGCAGCCCGCAGACTTGGAAGTTCAAACCCAGTGGCGGCTCTCAGAAGCAGCACTTGGTAGCGCTCATGACCACCAGGGGCAGTGATGCCCCCCCGCAAAAAAAAAAAAAAAGAATGAAAAAGGAGGAAAAAGATGTAAATATTGACACACATTATGTACATATGTACATATTGTGATTAGAGCTGTACGAACCCCCAATAAAATGATTTAAGAAAAAAAATAAGAACAAACAACTCAATTGTAAAGGGTGCAAAAGGATAGCTATTTTATCCAAGACTACATATAAATGGTTAATAAGTACGTGAAAAGATGCTCAAAATCATTAGGGAGATACAAATGAGAACCACAATAAGATGTCAGTTCACAGCTACTACAGTGGCTATGAACTCTGGGGACAAATTAACTAAAAAGTTAGTTGTTCAAACCAGCAGGCCCTCAGAGGGAGGAAGACGGGGCTGTCTCCTCTCATCAAGATTCAGCCTTGAACACCCTGTGGGATGCAATTCTGCTCTGACAAACTGCTCTGCGGCAGAACTAAGTCACAGCAGAGGATTTGGTTTGGGTTTATAATGGCTAGAGTCCAGGAGAGACAGTAGCAAAAGTTGGCAAGGAAGCGAACCAACAGAAATCTTCAAATATCGCTGATGGCAGTGTAACATTATGCACTATCTTTTTTATTTATTAAAAATCATTTTATTGGGGGCTTGTACATCATTTTTCACAATACATAAATAAACATACTGTGCCAAGCACCTTCACATGTCCGCTGCTGTTACCATTCTCCAAACATCCACCTTTCCCCTTGAGCCCTTGATATCAGCTTTTCCATCCTTGCCCCTGCTCTCCCCTCCCCACCAACCCTTAATACTCTATAAATTAATATTGTTCTGTCACGTCTTACACTGTCCGACCTCTCCCCCAACCCACTCCCCTGATGCCCGCCCTTCAAATAGAAGCTTATGTATATATCCTTGCAGTTGATTCCGTCTCTCCATCCATCCAGCAGCTTCAATCTCACCACTGGCCCGAAGAGGTTCATCCGTCCTGGTTTCCCCATGTCTCCAGCTCCCCTCTCCACCAGTGTACCTTCTTCAGTCCATCTGGATTTGTAAGGTAGAGTTGGGACCATGATAGTTGGGGGGAGGAAGGCTTCAGGAACGAGAGGAAACTTGTATGCATCATCACTGCCCGGCTGCACCCTCACTGGTCTGTCTCCTCCCCATGACTCCCCTGTAAAGGGAGTGTCCAATTACCCACCAGTGGGCCCTAGGTCCCCACCCTGCTCTCCCCCTCTTTCATAATGGTCTGATTCTTCTTCTTTGATGCTCAATACCTGCTCCCTTTGGCCCCTCTTGATCACACAGGCTGGTGTGATTCTTCCATGTGGGCTTTGCTATTTCTTTTGATTTTTGTTCTTTGATACCTGATTGTTTCGGCGTCTCATGGTTGCATAGGCAAGTGAGCTTCTTTTATGGTGGATTTTGTTGCTCCTGAGCTAGACGGCTGCTTGTTTATGCTCAAACCTTTAAGACCCCAGATGCTGTATCTTTTGATAGCTTGGCACCATCTGCTTTCTTCACCACTCTTGTTCATGCTCCCACATGTCCTCAGTGGGCTCCTTGGGGATGTGTGCACACAGTGATATGTTTTGTTTTGTTTTTGTTTTCCCCGCTTGATGTCTGTTGCCTCGACCTTTCACCACCTTGTGGCTATGCTGGCTGTTGTGCTTCTTCTGTGTGGGTGAGGTCTCTTCTCAGGTAAATGGTCTATTGTTATCTTCAGGCTTTTAACCCCAGATGGTATTTTTTAATCATTTGATTGGGGGCTCGTATAGCTCTTATCAAAATCTATACATCCATCTATTGTGTCAAGCACATTTGTACATTTGCTGCCCTCAACATTCTCAAAACATTTTCTTTCTACTTGAGCCCTTGGTATCAGCTCCTCATTCTTTCCCCTCCTTCCCTGCTCCCCTCTCCCTCATGAACCCTTGATAACTTATGAGTTATTATTTTGTCATATCTTACACTGTCTGATGTCTCCCTTCACTCACTTTTCTGTTGTCCATCCCCCTGAGAAGTTGTAATCTGTTCCCCCTTTCTAACCCACTCTCCTTCTACCCTCCCCGTATCATCACTGATACTGAAGGGATTATCTGTTCTGCATTTCCTGTGCTTCCTGTTCCTATCTGTAGCAGTGTACATCCTCTGGTCTCGTCAAATTTGTAAAGTAGAATTGGGATCATGATAGTGGAGTCGGCGGGGTGGGGGGTGGGGCAGAAGGAAACATTTAGGAACTGGAGAAAAGTTGTATGTTTCATCCTTTCTATATTGCACCCTGACTGACTCGATTCCTACCCACAACCCTTTTGTAAGAGGATGCCCAGTTGCCTACAGATGGGCTTTGGGTTCCCAATCTGCATCCCCCCCTCATTCAAAATGAGGTGATTTTTTTTGTTCTTTGATGACTGACACCTGATCCCTTCGACACCTCATGGTCACACAGACTGGTGTGCTTCTTCCATGTGGACTTTGTTGCTTCTGCACTAGATGTTTGCTTGTTTACCTTCAAACCTTTAAGATGTCATACACTATAAACCTTTGACCGCTGGACACCAACAACTTTCTTCACATTTGATGGAAATTGATGGAAATTTAGGTTGTTTCCAACTTCTTGCAATTGTGAACTGTGCTGTGATGAGCATTGGAGCACAGATGTCAGGTTGTGGTTTGTTTCTTACTTTTTCTGGGTATATGTCCAGTAGGAGGGTTGATGGGTCATCTGGTAGCTCAATCTCCATCTGTTTTAGATATCGTCAAATTGATTTCTATAGTGGCTGTACATATCTACAGGTCAACCAGTAGTGGATGAGAGTTCCTATCTGATCACAGCCCCTGCTGTGATCAGATACTTGTTGCTTCCTGATTTTCTGGAATTGGACTATCTTTGTGGGTGTTAGATGGTATCTCAAAGTTGTTTTAATTTGCATTTCTCTCATGGCTATTGATCGGAAACATATTCGCATATGTTTGTTGGCCATTCAGATTTCTGCCCTTGTGAAACTTCTATTCAGGTCCTTTGCCCACCTCCTCAGTGGGCAATTAGTTTGTTTTTTTATTTTTGGCAGCTAGTAGAGTATTGTAGATTTTACTAATAAAGTCCTTATCTGATGTGTCATTGCTAAAGATGTTTTCCCAGTCCGTGAACTTTCTTATTATTCTCAGTGAATTATTTCGATATACATAGGTATTTTGTCTTCAGTATATCCCACTTGTCAATTTGTGACAAGTTTTTGTGTCCTTCCCTATTTCTGATAACCTATGTTGTGCCTGCGTTAAAGTTCTCAGGTTGGTCCCAATTTCCTCATTGATGGCCCTATTAGTTTGGGGCTTTACCTCAAGGTCTATGATCCACCTTGAGTTTATTCTTGTACATGGAGTCAGATAGGGGTCTTGCTTCAGTTTTCTGCAGGTAGAGATCCATTTTTTTCCAGTACCACTTGTTGAAGAGGGCACCTGCTTCCCATTTGATTATTTTGGGGCCTTTATCAAAGATCAGTTGTCTGTATGCTGATGATTTTATTTCTGGGTTTTCAGTTTGTCTGAGTATCTGTCATTATACCAATACCATGCAGTTTTAACCACTGTGGCTGTATAGTGTGTGCTAAAGTCAGGTAAAGCAAGACCCCCCCCAACTGTGTTTTTCTTCTTGAGGAGTCCTCTGCTAATTTGGGGCTTTTTCTCTCTCCATATGTAGTTGGTAGCCAGTTTTCCCATTTCTTTGAAGAAAGATGTACCTCACTAATCTTGTTTGACCAGCGTGAGCACATTAGTACTGGTATGATCTTTTGATGCACAAAATCCAAAATCGATAAACCCATTAGAGATAGTAGTGGGAGCAATAAATCCCCGAGTCCGACAGGAGGAGAGGTGGGGAAAGGAGGGAAGGGAGAACTGATAATAGTGATGACTGTACAACCCCACTCTTGGGAAATGAACATCAGATTATAGGTGAATGGATTCACTGGATATCAGTTAGGGCAAAAGCAGCAATGACAACAACAATGATAGTGATATATAATTTAGGAGGGAGGAGGGAGGGGGATACAGGGGAACTGCTATCAAGTTCAAGAAAAAAGAAACTGGATTGTAAATGATCATGGCACCAATTGTACAACCATGCCCGATCTAATGGAAGTAAGGATCGTACTCATATCTGTAAGAGCTCTCAATAAAGTATCTAAAAAATAGAACGAGAAAGTTTCAAAATGATTCTTCATCAATTAACATTTCATAAGTATGAGCTCGCATTGGGTTGGGTAGAGCTGCTGCACAAGGCCTCCTTAAAGTGTTGGAAAGAAAGGATGTTGGTTTGAGGGCGAAGGTGCACCTGACCCAAGCTGTGGTATTTTAAAGAGCCTCATATGCTTGTGAAAGTTGGATGCTGCAAAGTGTGGCAGTCATGTATTCGTTATGCCAATTTCATGATTGAGATGTAGGGGGGAGGTCTAGCCTGTTAATCTGGAGATAGCCATTGAGTAGCCAATGAGGTCTCTATGTGCACATGGCTTTCTCCTGAGACTTCTGGGAAATCGCTTGATATTTCCCTCGTGGAGAAGAAAGGCCATCTCCCCAGTTGTTGAGAGTCAGTCTCAGAGATGATGAATTATGGACAAGACAAGATGGCAGCATCCCAGGAGCTGGAGAAGACAAAGCCTTACCCTGATGGAGTCAGACCTCTGAAGCTGGATAAGTCACGTGGAGAACTCTGCCAGCACTGAGTTGCTTCTACCATCATTGGATGCTGCTGATGGACCCTGAACCTGGAAGCAAGGAACCATGGGGAGGCCCCTGCCAGTGCTAGGACTCTGCACCCACTGGCCTGTGACTTCGTGAGTCGGAAGGAGACTTTACATGCTGGCATCGGGCAGATAGGCTAATATCGGACTTATGACTTTGAACTGGATTGAACTAGGCTGGGATCCTTTCTCAATATTCCATTCCTCTTGTATATAAACCTTTTCCTTATGTCCATATGGGTGTCTATGAATTTGTTTCTTTAGTCTACCCAGGTTAACACACAAAAGAAGACTGAAGAAGAGTCCATGCATTTGAATTATGATGCTGATGAAAAATGTTGGAAGTACCATGGACTGCCAAAAGTACAAACATCTGGTGGTGAAGAAAGCTGATGGTGCCTGGCTATCAAAAGATGGAGCATCTGGGACTTAAAGGCTTGAAAGTAAACAAGCAGCCATCTAGCTCAGAAGCAACAAAGCCCACATGGAAGAAGCACACCAGCTTGTGGAATCATGAGGTGTCAAAGGGATGAGATCTCAAGAACTAAAAAGCATAACATTGCATGCTCACTTTCCTGATATGATCCCTGAGGACAAATGTGTGCATAAGCAAATGTGGTGAAGAAAGCTGATGGTGCCCGGCTACCAAAAGATAAAGCGTCTGGGGACTTAAAGGCTTGAGTAAACAAGTGGCCATTCAGCTCAGAAGCAATAAAGCCCACACGGAAGAAGCACACCAGCCTGTGGGATCATGAGATGGTGAAGGGATCCAGTGTCAGGCATCAATGAGCTAAAATTATATTATTATTAATGAGGGGGAGTACAGATTGGGGACCCAAAGCACATCAATAGGTGAGGTGACATTCTTTTGCAGAGGGGTTACAAGGAGGAGATGAGCCAGTTAAGATACAGGGTAGGAGCTATGAAATATGCAACCTTCCTCTAGTTCCCATGCTGCCTCCCACACACTATCATGACCCCAATTCTACCACATAACTCCAACTAGACCAGGAGATGTACAGTGAAGTTGGAAACATGGGAAACTTAGGAGAGATGATCCATCAAGACTAGTAATAGGAGTGGTAATACCAAGAGGGTGGAGGGATGGAGGAATAGAGAGGGAGAACCAACTTCAGGGATCTACACGTAGCCTCCTCTCTGGGGCACAGACAACAGGGAAGTGAGTGTTGGGACACATTGACAGTGTACAGGATGAAAAAAATAATTTGTAAATTACTAAGGGTTCAAGGGGAAGGGGGGGAGGAAGGGTAATATAGGGAGCTGATAATGGGGGCCTGGAGGGAGGGAGAATGTTTTGAGAGTGATGATGGTAATGGGTGTGTAAAAGTGGCCTGCATACAACTGATGTTGTTAGGGATTGTGATGGGAGTTGTATGGGCCCCCAATAAAATGATTCATTAAAAAAGGGGTGGAGGGGAAAGGGAGAGGTTTTTTTTTAAGAGGAGCTTGTACCAAGGGCTCAAGTGGAAAATGTTTGGAAATGTAGGTGGCAACATGTGTGCAAATGTGCTTGATACAAATGATGTACTGAATGTTGTAGTAGCTGTAAGAGCCCACAATAAAAATTTTAAAAAGAAGTACAAACATTTCTCTTGGAGAAGTACAACTGAATGCTCCATAGAGGCAAGGATGCTGAGGTATTGTCTTATCTACCTTGGGCACATTGTCAATCAGGGGAGTAATGGGACTATTCTGCTCTAAAAGGTTCATGGTGAAGGAGGCTGAGAGGAAGAGCCCTGGTGGCAGAGTGGGTCTGCAGCACCCTGAGGGGATTCAGTGACGTTGCTTGCAGATGTCATTTGGGCATAGGGAGCACAGATGTCAAGAGTAGGGCTTTAGGATAGATGGAGTAAAGTCTTCCAACACAATTCTCATAGGACATCCCTTGCTACCCTTGAAGAATGAGCAGATGCATTGATATGGAGAGGGGAAAAATTGGCATAATTTTCCTAGCCTCTTTTTGCACCAATGTACTTTTCAATTTTCTTGAAACTTCTTCCTAGTAAGTTCTCCATTACCATCCTCTGTCATTTGAAAAATCTATCAAATTTGCTCCTTAGGAATAATAATAATAATAATAATAATAATAATAATAAGCAGTTGCCATCATCTTCTGAACCAGGTTCTCTGCCTTGAATTTAACAGGTCCAGCAGGTCCTCTCAGAAACTACTGTCTGATTTGGACTTATTTTTGGAAGGCACACTTATGAAACAAAGACAAATGTATTCCTGACAGAACTTCTGCATTCATTCAGCAAAGGTAGAGATAATTCACCATATTTAAATGCGTTTGATTAAAAAAAATGAGTTTGGTTTAGAATAAACTCATACACATGTGAACTGGAACCCTAGCAGCGATACTTTTAACTCACCTCCATATATGAGTTATGAGACTTTCTCATTTATCTAAATGAAAGAGGGGGGAAGTAGAACATATAATACTCCACACTTCTGCCATCGTAGCATGTATCACGAAGTTATAATTGTTTATTACACCCATTACAGTGTAAGATATGTGAAAGCAGGAGTTATGACTAATGGGATTCTCACAGCCATGCCCAGCATGTAGGAGATGCCCAATAAATGTTCAATGAGTGAATACAAACCTGATACTGTTTGAAGCACAAGGCACTGGTGGTTGAGGGGTAGAATTCTCACCATGTGATAGAATGCTCGCATGCAGGAGGTGTGGATGTTGTTCCCAATTAATGCACCTCGTGGGAAGCTGCCACCCATCTGTCAGTGGGGAATTGCATGTCATGATGCTGCTGAAATGCTGAACAGATTTCAGCGTCTCAAAGGGGTTTCCAGACTAAATGGATTTGGAAGAAAGGGCTCGGTAAAAAGATGATGGACTTCTAAAATTGAGCCAATGAAACCTCTGGGGATCACAACAGTCTAATCCATAGCCAATCATAGGACATGAATGAAACTGGACAGTGTTTTATTCCATTGTACACGTGGTCATGATGAGTAGAGGAAAGGCTTGAGTAAGAGAGGACTGGAGATCTACTTCTGAGGATGCAGCCTATGGAGTACAAAGGGGCAAGCCTTGGTGGTGTGGGAGGATGGATAGAAGATAGAACTCAAAAACTAAATGGTCAGGCGAGAACAGCACCACACAGAGCATTTGTTAAATCAGTATTTGTGGCGTTTGATACACCATTGAACCTACTAAAAAGTTGGTAGAGACCCCAGGCCAGAAGCATAAAGACCTACTAATAATTTTCAAGGAAGCTTGCTTTGTGAAATGAATGAAGAAAGACAGTAAAATAATGGGGAGACTAAATCATCAGGTAAACAAGAGCTTGAAGGAAACAAGACTAAAAGCTAAAGTACGGGATAAAGCCCAAGCTGCAAATGATGGTCACTGACAGTTAAGGAACAAGGAAGCAACCAGGTTGAGTGGGAAAGGCGGCATTGAAAAAATCATGGAAGATCAACAAGAGGATCTACACAAATCAAAGTCAAAAGGTGGAAAATGTATAGAAAGGGAAGCAAAGTTGCCTGGGCTGGGTTTGCTGAAGGAAAAGTAAATGAGTTTCAGAACAAAAAAACCAAAATGAGGTCATGATGGTGAGTGTGCTGAAAGTTATGCAGCTGGACCAGTGAGAAGAGCAGGAGAAGAGACTGAGAACACATAGACAAACAGAAAACGGTTCTGGAGACCAATATTCCAGTCAACTATTTGAAAATTGATTTCATTTAGGTCTTAATTTCCTCTTTGGAGACCTAAAAAAGGAAATTAGAATTAGGTCCACTTCAATGCCTATCATTAAGAAAGGAAAATGTTTTTTGATCGCTTCTCGGCCTTTTGGCTAAGATCAAGTGTGGAAAATGTTTTTTTGTTGCTTGTCTTTTTTTTATTACATTTTTTTTTCCAAATGTGTACCTCTGTGGTTTCAGATGATTCACAAGGAAGGTCCTTCTGACAGGTTGAAAGATTAGAGATAAAGAGAGGTTATCTTCCTGAATGCCTATGCTAAATGATAATTAGCTATCCATACCACAATAAAGAGGTTGGAAAGAAATCAGACACACGAATTAGATACCTATGGGGAAATCCAAAGCTGAGCATGCTCAGATCTTAGTCGCCTTGGCCCATACGGGAGGTCTACCTGGGAACAAAGACTAGGCACCAGCCATATGACATCACACAGATGTGCTTAAACTCAACCAATAGATCAACCAATACCCTCAACATGCTTCCCCAGCCAATGGGGCTGGGAGGGAATAAAAGCAGGCTTCAGGGAGGTTAAAGACCTCTTCTCTTGTTTGGGTGTGCTTTGAATGTGGAGGGTGAGATTCCTCCCAGGTGCTGGCATGTACACAGGGCCCACTTGCTTTCCTGGAATTTCCTGCTCTTGGCTTCACATGCTGGTTCTGTGCTCCTGTTTCAGTGTTCCTTCCAGATGTTTTTCTGTGCTCCCCTGAAATGGCCATCTTCGGTAGATCGCTCCCCCATGGGGAGAGAAGCCTTGTACACTTTCCAGAAATAGCATGTACTTTTGAGACTGTAATACCTGAAACTTTCCCTTCCCTCATAAAAAATTACTTAGATTTACAAAAGTGCCTCTGTGATGTGAATTCTTTCAGTGTTGCGAAGCAAGAATTGAGGTAAACCACCCCAGAAACCTAACACTTCCACTAAAATGACCCCATTAGCATGAGAATATGTTTGAATAAACTTCAATAAAACATGTTATATGAAAACACAAAAAGTATATTATGCATGTTTTCCTTTTTATTTTCGTGCCTAAAGCATTCAAGAAAGAATTTGTTATTTTAAGCCAGACTCCTGGCTGTTTGGTTATAAGACTGTCTTACAGTGAAGTATCCTGTTTCCTAGGCATGTGTGCTTTGTTTATCCAGAAAACTTGATAATAGAAAGAATAATAACATATTGTAAAGCTTTCCATACACAATATAGTTCAGCGAGGGTCAAAAGTCTTACTGGTTTCTCTTTATGAAAGTTGTGTGATGCTGGGCCTGGCAGATCATAGCTCATCTCTGCAAAAAACAAAATAAAAACACCTGGCATAAAAATCTACTTTTCCAAATATTGAACAACCTGACTTAAAAATAAAAAAAACTAAGAAAGTAGTATTAAATACAGGTAAGCTAAACATTTTCTGCCTGCCACTTGACCTCATCCAAGTCCGACTGGGTAGATGCCCAAGATGAACTAGTGCAAACCGAGCTTGATATCGTCCCATTCTGCACCTCTCATAATGACATTTGAGACTTCCAGGGAGACGTTTAGAAGGATAGCAAATGAACAGAGAAGCGTATTCTATGAAAATGGTAGTAGCTTTCTATTTAACTTCCAGATCATCACTTCTAATTTGAACATCCTTACCGGCATGTTAATTACCTCAAAAAACTTTTCACCCTGACGTTTGTGACGTCCTAAGTAGCCCATGATTTATTTGCTAGTGAAAGCTCATTGTTCACGTTCTTTCCTTCTAGAGACTGACGGAGGCTCTGCAAACTCTTTAATCAAGCAAGTAAATAGCCCTGCTTCTCCTAACCCTTTTCTCACCCCCTCCATTGCAACTTCTCCAGTTTTAGTGTGCGGTCACATCCCCTGAGGATCTTGCTGAAGTGCAGCTTCCAGATCAACAGGTCTGGGTGGAGCCTGAAATGCTTCCTTTCTAACTAGCTCCAAGGGAGACAAATGCCGATGGCCTAAAGAGCACACTTGCAGTCAGTCAGTCACAAGGCACTGTCTGCTCCTGTAGAGATTTTTCCCATCATGGTCCATGACGGTGATTGAGAAGTACTTCAAGTTCCATTTTGTAATATTTAAGTGAGGTAATGAGTGAGCAATATGGAAGGCAGCAAAACCATAGACCAGTTATACTACTAATTATTATGAACAGTTGCATATCTAACATAAGGCCAATTTATTGGGCAATTTACTATCCTTTGAAAAAAATTCCTCTTTGGACCCTTATTTCAGGTTTCTAAAAATTATTTAGATAATAATTAACTAGGGTTTTTCAGTTTTGATGCTTGAGATTGCTCTCCAGTTTCCTGATAAAACTATGTCCAGCACAAAAATAAATACATAAAATGAAGCCTGAGCTTGCGAAACAGTGTCTGATTTTACAGTCTAACTCCACCTCTGTGCAGAAATACCAGGGATGGACAAGTAGTTGAATCTGTTAGCCCTCATCCACCTCCACCGGTTATGGTAGAGGGTTTCCTGGTATGAAACCACAGTCCGATTGGATGAAATCACTCCATCATCCATCACATTCTGCTCTGTTGGGAATGGTCTTTGGCAAGAGCTTTTGGGGGGAAATGTGCCTGCTTGGCTGTCTAGAAAGGCCCCCTCAGTAACTTTAAACAATGACAGTAGTCCTGGGCTTTGTTTATAGCTACAATTCCTTACTTATGACCCAATACCAGATGGCGGAACTCAACTTCCTGGGAAGTGATAGCTGCTCCTCTCTTCCACCAGGGCCCCAGGGAGTGGGGAGATAAGGAGCAGAGAGGTCTGGAGGTTGCAGGGTGTTTGTCGTTGCATTTGAGCCGAGGGGCTGTGGTTCCGGTAGACTGTCTGGATGGGATTCTGCCTTCCTGCCTCAGCAGGTCTGGAATGTGCTCTCTGATTACGTCTGAGTCAAGTCAACTCAGCCATGATTGAGCCGGAAGAATGTCCAGAAATTCTTGGGAGAAATGTCCTGGAAGTAGGGATTCGCACGGTCTGTACTGCGTCTCATAATACACAGCCTTTCCGGGGGCAGGTGCTGAGCTCCTACAGTGGGCAGACACTGTGCCAGGGGAGCATTGTTCATGAGGGACGGGACAGAGTTAGTGTGGAATGGGTCAGCAAGTCCAAGAATTTTGATTCTTGAGGGCTCCCTTTGACACGAAAAAGT
Organism: Nesogale talazaci; assembly: GCA_004026705.1. Classification (NCBI taxonomy): domain Eukaryota; kingdom Metazoa; phylum Chordata; class Mammalia; order Afrosoricida; family Tenrecidae; genus Nesogale; species Nesogale talazaci. Next base: position 41,287 of record PVJH01014892.1, on the reverse strand, counting down.
TGTTTTAGCATCCAGGAAAAGATGCCTAATTTCTTAGGGAAAATGCTGGAGCAAGATGAGAAGTGCAAGTGCTTCGAATGAAATTTCTGGATACTTAGGGTATAGAGGGAGACCCAGATGGGCAGAATTGGAAAGCCAAACTCATTGCCATGGAGTCACTACTGACTCAAAGTGACCCCATCGGAGGGTAGACCTGCCCCTGTGAGTTTCTGAGACCATAATTCTGTATCGGTGCAGAAAGTCTTGTCCCTCTCACTAAATGGCTGGTGGTTTTGAATTGGGGATCTTGAGCTTAACAGGTCAATGAGTAACCACTGCGTCCCTAGGGATCCATGGTACTTGGGCAAAGGCCCTACATTTCTTTAACAGACGTGTTCTTTTGACAGTGCCATGCCTCGATACCCTGTTAGAGAGAGCCTGCTTCTCCATGGTCCCACTACAGGATGGGGCACTTACTTTGTGAAAGTCAAACCAAACTCTGTGCTGCAGGCCAGGATCCAGCTATGATCTAGCTCCATGCAACACTGCTCTTTTCTCAGAGCTCGTCAGGCACAGTATGGAACTTGATCTTTTCTGCCAACAAATGCAAAGGCATTCACTGACCGTGTGGGAAGCTTGCCTATTAATTTATAAAAGTTGACACTGAGAGGAGAAAGACAAGTATGGGATGGTTTGTAAGAACAGTACACATTTCTCATTGCTTATGTAGCCAACCTTCCTAAATTTAGACCTAGGGTTCCCCCTGCATGAATTGCTGGACAGGTGGTCTTTCCTGAAGAGTATATGTTCAAGTGCAATGCAGGCACATCAAGATGTAGTTACTTACTCAATTCTGTTCTTTTTGCATGTTGCACTTTTACATTTGTCTAATATTGGGCTTGAAAGTTTTTAGAAGTATAAAAATAGCTAAGAAGCGATGGAAGAAATAGTCATTAAACGTTGAAGGAGAGAACAGGATACGCTGTAGCCTACATCTGAAGCACTACGATAAAGACAAAAAAACACCTTGAAAGGGGAGAGTGATTGGAATTGAGATGATCCTTCAACATCAACAAAGCTGTCATCACTGGGTTGATTCCAGTTCAGGGAGCACCTTGGTGCTACAGCACAAAATAGCGCCGAAGACGCTACAATCTTCAAGAGGCAGAGTGTCAGGCCTTCCTCTAGTGGACTGCTGGGCAGACTCGAACCACCAACCTTTAGGTTTGTAGCCAAAGGCAAACTGTGCCACTCAGAAATGTTTAATAGTCTATATGACTAATAATCAAAGAAATGATCATTTTGAAACGTGGAAAAGTTTAGCAGAAAATACTCATGCTATACCTGTGACTCCAACACTGAGTAGCAAGATTTGGGGTTTTATAAGTGGCCATGAAACCCTTAAGCCCAAGGCCCCTTTTATAGCCCTCCCTTCATCCCCAATTGGGTACTCTGTGGCCCACAGTAGTATCAGAGCTCAAATTCTGAGCACCCCTTTTGCAGAAAACTATGGATGGCAGCGAAAGCCCAAAATCCTTTTGCAAAGCCTCCTGGTGGACTGTAAGCTTCCATTGAATTGATTCTGACCATTCTGGAGGGATAAGAGCAGCCTTCAAGTAGAAAGAAAATGTTTTGGAAATGTTGAGGGCAGCATGTGTACAAGTGTGCTTAATACAATTGAATGATGGACTGTCAGAAGATTTGTAAGTGCCCCCCCCAATAAAAGGATGATGGGTGGTGGTGGAAAGGGCAGACCTACCCTTAGGTAGAGTGCTTTGGAAAGTGGATTGCTTCCACGTCCTTCGCCAGCCCAGAGGCAGTCTCCTGAGGGACTGACTGAGTGTGTTCTTGATTAAGATCACCTTACTGGGAATTGCATAGTCCTGAGTCATACCCTGCATCAGGCCCTGGCTGCCTTGGTCAGAAGGTCCTGAACCAACTTTGTAGGCTCTTCTGTTTGACATCTTGTACATATCCCAATTATGGTTCAATTCTTGATTCTGTAGTCCGACCTGTCACTATGATGTATTGCTCCATCCCTATCACGAGTTTGTGATCCTTTCCTTTATTTTCCATGTCCCACTTATGTGGTCGGGTGGCTATGACCCCTAGGGTGTCCTTATGCTAATGGCCTCCCTCCTCTGGATGAAGTGTTTTTGTCCTTTCTGCTGATTGCTGTTAAGAGCCATTGACTTAGCTCCAACCAGAGCAACGCTATGCACGGTGAATGGAACACTGCCTGGTCCCCTTCCATCCTCACCATCATTCCTACGCCTGAGCCCGGGATGCAGCCACCGTTTCAGTCCATCCTGTTGAGGGCCTCCCCCTTTTCACCACCCCTCCTCTTCACCAAACACGATGTCCTTCTCTAGGGACGGATCTCTTCTGACAACGTGACCAAAGCATGTACCACAAAGTCTCTCCCTTCCTGCCTCTAAGGAGCACTCTGACTTTACTTCTTCCAATAGAGATCAGTTTGTCTTTTCAGCCATTCGTGGTACTTCCATTTTCTTCTCCAGACAGGAGTTATTGGAATGAAGAGACGAGCCCACAGTGAAACTCATGAAGGAGAGGTTGGTGCCAGAGAGGTGATAGAGGAGAGGCGGAGAAGACCACCATCCTAGTGAGAGGGAGGCCAGGGCAGTCCAGTATCAGGGGCAGACCTGAGATGGGATTCAGGCCATGCCAGGCCCCTGGGGAAAGCGGAAGGGCTCACCCAGGAAAGCTTAGAGCAAAAACAGACCTTTAAAGAGCAAGTGGAGGAAGAGGAAGACAATGGAGGCGAGGGAGTGAGATTGGGTAGCCGAATATGGTTGTGCTTTCTTCACATTTTAGCAGAGAAAGCCAGGCCCCTTTCCTGATCGCTCCAGGGTCATGAGCGCTTGACTGCATTAGCTCTCCTCTTCCCCTCCTCTCTGCATCACTGACCTTCCTGGTGCTTATATCCACCGTGCCCTGTGTTCATTGTGGACAGCTGGCTCTAGTGAGGAGATGAGTATTAGGCTCTTTCTTTGCCACATGAACCTGGGTTAGCAGTGATTCTTGTTCAGAGGGGGTGGAATCACTCCCTCAGTGACCCTTTGTGCCCTCTCTAGCTTCTTTCTGTTAACATTTCACTCTAATGAAACCCACCCTGCCCCCAATCCATGGAAAGCTCTGGTTTCCAGTGCCTAGAAGGACTCACTTCCCCGTAAATGTTCTAACGAAAATGCCCTGGGGAAGGCATTGTCATGTTGTGCTGTAATGTGCTCTCAGAACTCAAGACCAAGGTACCCAAAGGCACACAGGTAAAATGCTAGAATCATAATTGAGGCAAAGTCTTTCCTGGGAAGGCACATTCTTGCAGTTTCAGCTTGTGGCTCTGTTCATGGTATTCACTCTAAGAAGCTGGAGAAGGTTTTGCAAGTCTGCTCAGGGCCAGGGAGAAAGATGGGGCTTTATACTCCTGTAAAGAGTTAGTCTCAGAAATCCACAGAAGCAGTTCTGTTCAGTCCCTCTCTAGAGTCACTGGGAGATGGACTCACCCCACGGGCAGGGAGTGAGAGCTCTGGGCCAGGCACGGTGCTAGGTGGCCCTAGGACCGGGGGTTAAGCATTTAGCCTAAGCACCCTGCTCAATCTCCCTTCTATCTGCCTGAGGAAAAGGCAGGTGGAGGTTTGAGATCTGTGATGATAAAGGTAGTTCCTCTTAGATAAATCCTAGATCAGCAGGAGCGGATTCACCATGGAGAAATACAACAGCAACAACAGAGATGGAAGATATGTGGAGATTAGTCTTTATGAACATTTTCCATTTAGTTCCTTGGCAAAGTGCGTATGTCTCCACTAAGATTATTTTATACTGGTAAAATTTAAGCCAGAAACTGAATTACTGTTTGGGTTTGAAGGACACCCTAACAGAAACACTGCAGTGAGATTAATGTAAAAGATAGCACAGCGGACGAAGAGCTGATATTTACTTATGTGGAAAAATGTCTCCCCTCCCCCCAACCCCCCCCCCCAGATGCTGTTACCACCTGCAGAGGGGTGGGGGAGGAAAAAGATGGCAATGGGGGAAAGAGCACTAACCCTGCACAGAGAGGACTGCAGGGCTGGCCTCAGCACAAGACATGAGGCCCCCTCCCTAGATGACAGCATTACAGAGGATGGCACGGAAGATGCAGTTGAGGGAGTGCTGCTGGTTTGACAACCGCCCCTTCTCCCCCTCCCACACACACACAGGGGCAAACCAAGAGGGGAGTCCAACAGACCAGCAATGGGAGCAAAGCCATGGAGTCCCTGAGGAATCCTGATTGTAGACTTCTGATTGGGGGTGGGGGTGTTGGGGGCAGTGCTTGGCACCTCCTCTGAACTGGCTGGGGGATATTCACGGGGGACGGCGCTGAAAGTCTAAGGGTGTAACAGGATGGGGTGGGGCACTAGACAGCTCCATCCTTGACTGCAGGAAGAGCAATGGGGTCTTGTGGAAGGCGTATCCCTTAGACACAAATGCTGAGAACTAAAAGGGTATATTTGTGTTGTTGTAAGCAGACCCCGGGTTATCGATCCTGAAAGATTATAACAGGGCCTACTCACTATTTAACAGAGAGATACTTATCCCCTCTGAGCCAAGGCAACAGTAAGGCTTTGAAATATTTGTATGGTCTCTCTCTTTTCTCTTGTGTCTATCTATATAAGATCGGATAAACAATTTCAAGCGGACAGCAATGGACTGGTGGTTGGGGTGGGAGCATGGGAGAAGAGGAAGAGGGTATAAGGGAGTGATGATCAAATAATGACTGAGACAGGGGAATAGCAAAGGATCTAAAATTGATTGTAGAGGGTAGGGGGAGAAAGAGGGAGGCCAACACAAGATTGGATATATAACCCCCGCCCCAAGGGGACGAATAACAGAAATGTGGGTGAAGGGAGAAAATGAACAGTGTTAAGATACAAAATAATAATAACAATACATAATTGATCAAGGATTCATGCAGGTGGGAAGGTGGGAGAGAGAGAGGGAAAAAGAGAAGCTTATGCCATGGGCTCCAGTAGAAAATGTTTTGGAAATGATGATGGTAACATATGTACAAATAAGCTTCATACAATTAATACATGGAATGCTATAAGAGCTGTAAGAGCCCCCAATAAAATGATTTAATAAAAGACTAAAATAAATTGACTGTAAGGAGGGTATAGCATTCCTGGTTGTGTTTGATCAACTGAAATGTATCCAAGACGAATTACTGAGAGGTGAATGCCGGGTAAACATGATAATGGGGCAAGAGGAAAGAAAAAAGAAATAGAGGAAAAAATAAGAAAGTAAAAATTATATATATATAGGTTTTAATATATACATATAGATAGATTTATCTATGTATGTGTGTAAACACAATAAGGAAACAGATGGACTTTGGGCCTCTTCTTAAATATTATCTCACTATAAGAATGGTTTGTTCAAATAACGTGGCATTGTATGATACCTTCCTGACACAATTATTAAAGATAAATGTGTACATAAGCAAATGGGTTGAAGGAAGCTGATGGTGGCCAGCTATCAAAAGATATAGTGTCTGGGGTCTTAAAGGCTTGAAGCTTAACAAGCATCTAGCAGGGAAGCAACAAAGCCCACATGGAAAAAACATACAACCTGTGTGATTATGAGGCTGTGGCAGTCATGTGTTTATGTTAATTTTATGATTGAAATGTAGGGGTGGAGTCTAGCCTGTTAATCTGGAGATAGTCATTGAGTAGCCAATGAGGCCTCTATGTGGGCATGGCTTTCTCCTGAGAATTCTGGGGAATCTCGTGATATTCCCCTCGTGAAGATGAGAGGCTATCTTCCCCAGTGGTTGGGAGTTAGTCTTAGAGATGATGAATGATGGACAAGACAAGATGGCAACATCTGAGGCGCCGGAAAAGCTACATGGCTTTGCCCTGATGGAGCCAGACCTCTGAAGCTGGAGAGGCCACATGGAGAACCCTGGCAGCGATGGGTTGCTTCTGCCACCACTGAATGCTGTTGATGAACCCTGAGCCCTGGAATCAAGGAGCCATGCAGAGACCCCTGCCAGCACCGGGATTCTGCACCCACTGACCTGTGACTTCGTGAGTCGGAAGGAGACTTTGTAGACTGGTATCAGGCATATGTGCTAATATGAGACTTATGATTTGAACTAGACTGGGTTGGGGTGCTTTCTCTGTGTTCCATTCTTTTGTATATAAACCCTTTCCTTATATCCATATGCATGCCTATGAAATTTGTTCCTCTAGTCTACTGGACTAACACAGAGGTGTTGATGGAAATAGGTATCAGAAATCCATAAAAAAGTAATCAGATTGATATGAAGGGCATAGACAAAGTGGAGACCCAAAACTTACCTGTAAAAAAATTAGTGCCTTACAGGATTCCCTCATGGAATGAATGATATATCCAGGGTACAGAATAGTACTGATGAAACACATAAATATCTTCTAGTTATTTCATATTTTTCTTCCTTACTGTGATAGCCTTAGTTTCACCTCATTAATCTTGCGAGACTTGTGTATAATTAAAGTCATTTGATGCATGAAATCCAAGATAGATGAAACCTTCAGAAATAGTAATGGGAATAATGATTCCCTGAAGGTATGGGAAAGGGGTGGGATGCAGGAACCATTATCAATTATGGCTGTACAATTGCACTCAATGAGAACGAATAGCAGAATTGTAGATGAATGGTTATATTGGATAGTGTAATATACAGTCAAAGAGAGATAAATTATTTTACAATAATAAGGGCTCCTGGTGCGTAGATGGTGGGAGGAAGTGGGTAAAAGGAAGCTGATATTAAAGAGTTTAAGAAGAAAGAAAATGTTTTGAAACAGATGGTGGCAGCAACTGTACAAGTATACTTGATCTAATTGAATTATGGGTTTGTGTTAGACAGGGTTCTCTAGAGAAACAAAACCAGGACGCTTATAATTTAATATAGATAGATAGATAGATAGATGATACAGCATGAAGGAATGTAACAGTTAATTCGCCCACACAGGAGTACAGAGCACTCAGTTCAACTCACTTCCATGAAACAGTTAATATACTGGAAGTCCTTCAACTCATGAGGGCTGCAGGATCCAAGGTCAAGGAAGCAGACAGCTGAGTCTTCCTTTGGGCAATGCAGAAAGTTGGGACCACAGGCAGCAAACACCAGGGTGGGTCACCTACGGCCAGTCAAACAACAGGATCCTACAGTGCCAAGCTCAAACAATGGATACAGCAGCAGCAGTGTGGTAAAGCAGTTCTTGAAAGAACCTCAAGCCCTAGTGAGATGGTCTGAGGTTTGGGTGTCCCACGGGCAGGATAACTCACAAGCTGAGGCAGAGAACTTGCTAAGGCAACTGTACAGCTGGTCCCGATCACCAAAGAGCAAGAGAGGGAGAGGTGGAACTTGTGGAGTAATTTATCTCTTTGTCCTCCAATCACACTGTGACCTTATTGATCCTATATGTTCTAACTGGCCAGGTTGGCACAAGAAACCCACCTACCACAGGTTGTTAGAATATCTGTAAGAGCTCCCAATAAAATGATTTTTTTAAACAGTTGGTGTTTCTCTTAATCTTACAACAGGTTTATATGTGTTTAAAATAACATGTATTTCTATTCTAGAGTCAAGATCGGCTTATAGTTATTTATCATCCTGTATTTTGATGTTTAAACATCAGTTGCCCACCAAAGCATAGCTCAGTTGGAATCTGTGGATTATTTATCAATGCTTGAGGGAATCCTTTGTGATTAGACACAGGTGACATTTTCCAGCTGATGAAAGGTCTGTGTGGCAGAAATGCTACCTTGTAAAAAATGAATGACTTCAAAAACACTGGTCTTAGTATCCTTTGATCTCAGAATTTATTCCAATGAAAATAATTATACAATAAAAGAATGAGCTGAGAGAACCAGGCAACCCCACAGCCCCATGCTGGTTTCCAACGACTGTCCAACAAGACCTGCCGACTGCGCACTGCAGACGCACTATGTGGAACTGAGGCGTTAGTCCACATAGACGGGTGCGTGTAAATTTATTGCCATCACAAGATTCCAAATTCCAAAAAAAAAAAAAAATGTATGAGCTGAGTTTTTAATGCAGTTTTGGTGGGGAAATTAGGTATTTTGGCTGATATTCGGGTCAGCTTATATTGGTGTATATTCAGTATGCAGCTGAGAAGACATATAGGTATAACCATCATGACTGTAGACTAGACATGCAAAGAAGTGGAAAAATGAGACCCACATTGAGAAAAGTACCAATCAGTGAAAACCAACCAAAAACTGACCAAAATGTTATTAAAACATTAGAGGAGTATTTCACTTGTTCGAAATTATAAAAGCAAGGCTTGAATGAGTTAAGTGGAAAGTTAGGGACTTGAAAAAAGGCGTACATCCATCTTCCAGAGAAGAAAATGGCACTGTTTGAGATTGATTGTATTAATAACAGACTAGATGTTACAGGAGGATCTGTGAATTGAAGAAGTGCTAACAGACACTTTCAAAATAGAAACACAGGGAGGAGGCAAGAAGACTGAACAACAACCAACACAAACTGGAAAGTGCACAAGTGAACTGTGGGCAATGTGACGCGTTGAATAGAAGCGGGTGGTCTAAACCGCAACCACTCCTGGCACAAGAACAGGACAGCAAAGGGTCTCGTTCCATTGTTCCCGTGTCCCCTGGGGCTCCCATGAGTTGGGGGCCCACCCAGTGAACAACAACAGTATAGATGGAATAGGGTTAACTGTCAAAAATACTCTGAATCTGAGGAAGGTTATAAACCCAGATATCCAAGAAGCCCAACAAACTGCAGGTACAGAATCGGGAAAACATTACACAATACCTATCATAATCAAATCGCTCACATCCGGTGACAAGAGAAAATCTTAAAAGTCACTCCGTAAAGGGCTGAGCCCTGGTGGCGCAAGTGGTTGAGTGTGGAACTGCAGCCCCAGCCCATGGGCTTGGCGGTTCAAGTCCAGTGGCGGCTCTCAGGAGTGGCACTGAGTAGCACCCACGACCACCAAAGGCAGTGATGCCCACAAAAAAGCAAAAACAAAACAAAAAACAAACAAACAAACAAAAGTCACTCCATAAAGAAGAAAAAGCAAATACAAATGAACAAAAATATGGAAGGTGGCAGTTATTTGTTGGCGCCAGTACAACCAAGAACAGTAGAACAATTATCTTTAAAGTACAGAGAGGAAGAGAGAGAGAGAAATACAGGAGGAGAGAAAAGAAAAAGAGGGACGCAATCAAAGAAAATAAAACAATGATAACAATAAAAAACCCAATGTCATATATATATATATATATATATATATATATATATATATATATAAAGATAACAATATAAAGTTCAGAGTCTGTTTGTTGACCTCCAGGAGTATCCCCAGGTTGAGTTGGATGGGGTGCCACACCTCAGCCCCAACGTCTATTCTTGGCAGAAACATGGGGAATGTAGGATAGATGATTCCTCTATTTCCTTTTACTTTCCTCTTATCCCAGTATTATGCTCAGCCTTCATTTGGATTTCAGTAATTTCCCTCGGTTACATTAACCTTGATCAATTCCTATGAGGTCTCTCACACCCTCCTTGCCACTGATTTTGAATCATTTGTTTTCCCTTGTCCATGGATTGGTCAACACCATCTCCTTTCCCCATCCTCCTCCTCTCCCATGTCCCCCCAGAACCATTGGTCTTGTTGTTTTCTACTCCGGGCTGTTCATCCAGCCTATCTTATCTAGACAGACATGCAGAGATAATAATATGCACAAAAAACAAGACATAGCAAGATGAAGTGACAAAAGAAAACAAAATGACAATAACAAAAAACAAAGCCCAGAAAATATATAAAATTAGTAAAATATTAAAAATAGTAATAAAAAGAAAAATCTGTAAATAATTCAAGGTCTGTTTGTTGACCTCTAGGAGTGTCCTCCGGTTGAGTCCTATGGGGTGCCACGCCCTGGCCCCAAAGTCTATCCTTGGCACTCCCTCAGGACCTCTATGCTTTGCTCCCCCCGTTGCTGTGCTGTTCACCCTTAGTGTTTTGCCTTGGTGTGGTAGGGTTAGATGAGGTACAATCCCGACCCTCTGCCTCTAGTGTTATCCCCTGTAGGGCTTTAGGTAGTGAAGGATGTCATGTCACACAGTGGGGCTAGTCATGTCACATATGGTCCTCTTGTGCACTGGTTGTTCTCAGTGAGGATATCAACCTCAAGGCTTGGTGGGCCAGGATGCGCTCCACTCTCTTTTCCTCCCCCTTCATTTGCTCTTGTGTGCTCTGGTCAGACATGTCCCTCCTCCATGCTGGAGCTTCAGTGCTGTCCTCTAAATTAAATTCTTCTGTGGGGAGGGGTAGCTGTCTAGGTAGGTGGGATTGGGGCTGGGCCCTCAGCCGCAATTTTTTTCTTTAAAAAAATAACTTCATTGGCATATATTTCATACATCATACAATTCCCTAGTTTAGTCAAATTAATGAGTTGTACAATAATCTTCATAATCAATTTTAGAACATTTTCTTCTTGTACTCATTGTCACCTGCTCTTCCCCTCCTCATAACCCTCCCCACATACCCCCCAAGAAGCCATCAATGCAGTCACTTTCTCTTTTTTTTTGGAGGGGGCACCCGGATATGAACCAGTCACTTTCTCAAAAGCTCTATCTGTCCTGGATTTCAAACACATAGAAAACAAACACACAAAAACAAAACAAACAAAACCCACTGTTCCTTATTTAACATAAGGAAAGCAATCTAATATTCATTTTTTGCTTATTTCTTCCAGGCAGGGAGTCCTCAGATTTCTCACAAGGATCCTAAACTGGACAGCAGACAAGTTTGAGGGCAGGAGATGAAACTTTATTCCTCAATAATTAGACACAGCAGGAGATGCAAGATTTGGAAGGACAGAAAAACGACCAAACCTTATTAATACCGCAGCTAAGTTTCTGTCTCTGAGACTCAAAGTCCGAGGATAAGATCTGAGAATGGGGGCTCCGGGCAGCAGGGTAGATCAATGGGGAGGCCTGACCTGTGGCCTAGACTTCAGTTTCCAGGGATAAAGGCTGCATTTCATTTTCTGTTCATCAGCAACATTCATTAAAAAAAGAGTTTAGTTACAAGAGATGCTTTCAGGCTGTTCCTGAAAAGGCTTTCTGGAGCACAGGACCACTTTGAAAAGCGATATTCACTTGACAGCATCTGGATTCCTTGCTACACAGTCTGTCACCCCCTCCCATATCAAGAGCAAGCTCCCCAGACATGCGCCTTCGCAGGGATGGGGGTGGGGGGCAGCCCCAGGGAAGAGAGGACCAAATGCAGCCCCGGGGGCGCTAGCAAGGTAGCGTGTCTTGACACCATCCAGGAAAGCCCGCTTCTGCCAAGAAGCTTTTGGTCGCCACCCAAAGGCGATTTTCAAACCTCTCATCAGTGGGCGAGAGAGAAATGGGAGACTTCATAGCCACTCTGCAAACCGCAGCGCCTCGCCTTCCCCAACATCAGAAAAACCAAGGAATACTTTTAAAATGGAACAAGAGCTCTGAAGCTGAGGGCGGCCGTGTGACCCCCTTCTCAGGTCCTTTGTGGTCAGGCCTGCCAAACCCACTTGGGCTTTGGAACAAAAGGAAAGAAGGGAGAAAGCTAGGGGCAGCAGTGGGGAAGAGGGGAGTGGGGGATGACTGGAGTGGGAGGTGGGGCGGCATTGGGGTACTGAAGAAGGAAAGGAAGAGAAGTAGGAAAGTCAGAAGAAAAGAAAAAATGTGGGCGTTGATCCAGCAGCACCTACTGTGTGCTGGGTTTTAACATTAAAGCGTCTCATTTGATCCCGAGAGCAACTCTTTTAGCTAGGCAATGCCATTTCTCTTTTTGTGCATGAGGACATTGACACATGACACCTACCTACGGTGGGTCCCACACGTGTGGCCCTCCTTCTGGCCACCCTCTTCCTGCAGGATACCCAAGGAGGAGAAGATGGATTCCTTTATTAGATGACTTTTCAGGGACCTGGGATTTCCCTTCATCTGTCCCAAAATGAGGGGAGTAAATTCATGGGAAAATGGAACCCGAAGACTGTGGATTTTCCCACTAACTTCTTGAAACCCCCTTGTTGCCTGAAGTTTCCTTGTAAGGCCTACCTGGCCTCTGTCTTGGATCCATCCCCAAGAGAGGGCTGGCATGTTGGTGTGTGCCCCCGCAGGCCTGGGGGGGAGGGGGCAGGAGGGGGTGTTGCTTGCAGAGGTGTGTGACCCTGTGAGGTTGTTGTGAGGACAGAGCAGGCAGGAGGTGGGAGGAGAAGGCAGGGCATGAGCCTTCGCATGAGCAGCGAAGTGGCCAGAGGCCAGGTCTCCTTATTCCCCCAGGTTCATTCAGAACGCCAAGGAATCTGAGCGACTAACCCAAAGTTGGCCTACCAATTCTGTATGACACTATGTTTGTGAAGGTTGGAGGGTACAAGTTAACTACTTAGCACTTTGCTATAAAAAGATAAGAAGTGCAAGATAGAATATGTATAATAATATATTTTAGATATGTATATGTATATATATATATACTTATATGTACACACACGTGTGTGTGTGTTTATGAGTCATGGTGACATAGTGGTTACTCACAGAGCTGCTAACCCCAAGGTCAGCAGTGCAAAACCACCGGCAAGTTCGAAGGGAGAAAGACAAGATTTTTGATTCCCTTAAGTAGTACAATCTTGGGGACTCACAGAGGCAACTCTAGCCTGTCCTACACGGTTGCTATGGGGCAAACTTGACTCCATGGTAGTGAGTTTGTTTATCTAGAGTTACAACTTTTCAAAATTGAGACATAGGGTATGGGTTTTTTCATGGGCCCCGTCTGCATCCTAAAACATCAGCAGTGTTCTCCCTACAGCCATTAAGAGGTGGAGCTGGGATCCCATCCCTTGCTAAGACGGAATGTTTGCCCGCCCCATCATACCTACGGAGATGCCAGGGACATGAGCGGCACTACTAGACGTTACAGGAAGTCATCTCATTTATAGAAAGCATCTGGAGACTTCCCCATGGCAGATCCTCAGCGCCTATGTGCACTGTTTGACTTTGGAAAGCCACTCCCCTTTCTGGGCTCAGTTCCCTCTTCAAGGAAATGAAGGATCCAGAAAACCTCTTCACTGTGAAGACACGATGAGACTAACAAATAACAAAAGCTGCTTCCTAACGGGATGGGTTGTTGAGGGAGCTCAGCGAAGCGTCTCTTAGCTGAAAGAATCCATGTAGAAATCTCACTTCACATGCACTTGGAGCCTTTAGCTTGTAGGCTGAAACTTCCCAGTGCAAAAGCAACAGATAACTAATAGTCCCAGGGCATAGAACTAGTGCACATTGGACTTGCATTTGGACGTCTTCTCTTGAGGATGTCCAGTGACTGGTGGGCTGACGACTATGATATCCTGTGGATTTCAATGTCCTCCTCGCTTTGTTATGACATGGATTCATGTAGTACGAGTGGCTCTGATGTTATAAATGAATATTATTGAAAGATGGGGACTGTCCCCAACTCTCATTGTTTGTGTAAATAGTGTCCAGACAGAGGTTCAGCTAGTCTCTCAAGGGCACACAACCAGTAGGTAAGGGCACTGGAACCCAGATCGTCTAGTGTCGAGTCCAGGTGTCTCACATCCCATAGTTCTCAAGCTAGACTCCACTCCCATGTACGCCAGGGGAAGACACAGCACAGAGCCTTAAGGCAAGGGAGGCCATGTCTCACTGGAACTTGATTGCCCCTGGCTAAGGAGCCCTGATGGCCTAGTGCTTATACGTTGGGTTGCTAACTGCAAGGTCAGCAATTCTAAACCACCAGCCTCTGAGGTGTTCTACTTCCGTCAAGAGTCAGAGTTTTATAAACCCATTGGAGCATGGGTTTAGCATGGTCTATCCTGTCCTATAGGGTGGCTGTGAGTCAGCGTCCACCCAGTAGCAGTGAGTTTGGTTAAGAAGCAGAGGGCAAAAACCTAATGTGCACCCTAGGGCGACATGCCACTCTCCAGTGAGAAGCTCAGTGGCCTCTACAGGTTCAAGAATGAACCAATTCCACGGGAGAGAAAGAGGAAGCATTCCAGGGAGAGAAGAGGGTGAAGGGAGACTGAGGGCTAGGGGCACCAGTCTGGGCACCCGAGAGTCTCCCAGTCAGCGTCCCACCCTAAACCAGACCTCTCCTTCTGGGTTCTGGCTGAACTTTCCAGTCCAGGGTTACACAACTAATTTTAAATGTGATTTAACCATCAAAGTATGTGATATGCAAATACTATTATCAAGAACACAAGGGGAGGGGTCAGAAACCAAAGTTGGCCAATGGTTACCATAGGGGAATGGGAAGGGTTGTCATATGGGGAGGGGGCATTGCATTTATGGCAGTGGGAGTAAAATAAATTGGAAAAGGATATCAACAGTAACTGCACAGCTTGTACGGTATAATCAAGGACACGGAATTATATAAGTAGGCATTGTGGAATTGGAGAATGTTCAGTTGTATATATTATTACCACAATTAGAAAAAAAAATTACCTGAATAGCAATGACCGCAAGAAAGAATAAAGTGATCTAGAACTGAATATGATGACCACTGTACAACTCTTCTTGGTATTATTGAATTGTATGATGTGTGGATGAAGTGCAACTAAAACTATTTTTAAAAGATTTATTTCAAAAGTAATGTTCCATCTGGAGTCAGTTCTCCCATTCTGAGCTTTTCTTCGTAATTTCTTCTTGAACCACACAAATCAGTTCTGAATTATCCACCAATTTCTTCTTGAGTCAAGATCTTGTGTTTCTAGAGATTTGCCCATTCCATCAAGGTCATGTAATTTCTGGCCATACGATTGTTCACTGTCGGGATTAGGTACTTTCTAGTGGATACTGACTCCAAGTGCCCTGATGTACAACAGAACGGACCACTGTTCCATCCCAACCTTTGCTACATTGGCGCCCATTGCTGCAGCCACCGAGCCCGTGCATTCCTCACTGAGAGTCTTCTTCTTCCGTGATGTGCTTTTCCAAATACAAGTCCCTTCTTGAACATGTCCAAAATGAAACAAAGTCTCACCATCTTTGCTTCTAACAAGCATTCGGCTGGCTATACTTCTTCCAAGATGGGTTTATTCTTTCTTTTGCCAGTCCATGACACATTCAATATTCTTCACCAACACTGTGACTCAACTGTATCGGTCCTTCTCCAGTCTTCCTGACTCATTTAAAATACCATGGCTTGGGTCAGACACAGTTAAGTCCTTGAAGACATCTGGCTTTGGGACATTTTGAAGTCTTTTGCAGCCGACGGGCCCACTGCAAAGCATTGTTTGATTTCTCGACTTCTGCTTCCAGGGGCATTGATTATGGGTCTAAGTCAAATGAAATCTTTGACAACTGCGATATTTTCTGTTTGTCATGATGTTGCTTTTGGGTCCAGTTGTGAGGATTTTTGTTTTACGTTGACAAGAAATTCAGACTAAAGACTGGAATAGTTCATCTTCATCAGTAAATTCTTTAATTCTTCTGCACTTTCAGCAAGCAAGGTTGCATCAGCTGCATATCCTGGCTTGTTAATGAACCTTCTTCTAATCCTGATGCTGCATTCTTCCTCAAATAGTTCAGTGTCTCCGATTATTTGCTTAGCATACAGGCTGAATAAGCATAATAAAAGACTATAACTCTGACAATACCTTTCCGGATTTTACATGCAGTGTCCTCTTATGTGTTTGAATGACTGTTTCTTGCTCTATGCACAGGTACTGCACAAGTGCAAGTAAGTGTTCTGCAATTCCCATGCTTTGTTTAAAAACGACATGTCATGCCACAAACTTGGAAGAAGGATGTGTTCTGTGTAAACACCATGTGGACTTACAACGGTGGACTCCCAAAATGATGAAGTCATAGTGTATAATCACCACCCATTCCACAGAGGAAGAAGAGGCTTTCTACTCCTTAAAGAGTTTCAGTCTTGGTCTGAGCCCTGGTGGCGGGACTGCAGCCCATGGGCTTGGTGGTTCAAATCCAGTGGCGGCTCTCAGGAGCAGCGCTGGGTAGCTCCCACCACCACCAGTGGGCAGTAATGCCCCCCCCCCAAAAAAAAGAGTTTCAGTCTTAGAAAACCCAGGAGAAGGTCTACCCTGTAATATGAGGTAGCTGTGAGTCAGAATTGCCTTGATGGCAGACATCAAACAATTCCTTGCATTGGGCCCATCAGTCTCAAAAGACTTCAGAATGTCCCGAAGCCAGGATGTCTTTGAGGACTTAACGTTGCCTGACCCAAACCATGGTATATTCAGTGGTACAGACTTGGGTAAAAATGAGGGGCAAGGGACTGGGGCCAACCGTGGATCACAGCGCGTACAGTGAGGTGACCACGTATGGTTTTGTAGGCTGTCTTCTGTGTAACTCGAAGGTTCCGTGACACAGATTGTGTGCCATCTCGTTGGTGCCCAGTGAGAATACAGTGGTAGTAATTCTACCAAGGGTACTCTGCCAGGGGAACCAGCCTCTGGCAGCACTCCTCACAGAGCTAGAGAAGAGGGATCTGATAAATGCCCATGCCAAGGACAGTGATTCTAACTGTGCATTGTAGCAGTATTTATTCCGCCGGCATCTCCTCTCTACCCTTCATTGGCTCCTCCCTGTGGGACCCAACCCCACATCCAGATGTTCCTAAGGGGCGGTGGTGTAATTGAGGAGTAAACTGAAGAGACATGAGACAAGGCAACCAAGGGCTCACCTCCTCCATGGCAACTGGAACCAGAATGATGAGACAGTAATGCTTTCTCTCCAGACGTATATAACCTCGGACATACCAGCCTGGGTAAGCACATACAATACGTAGCAGGAAGGGGTTGTATTAGAGTAGCGGTTCTCATCCTGTGGGTCTCAGCCCCTTTAGGGGGGTCGAACGACCTTTTCACAGGGGTCACCTAAGACCATCGGAAAACACATCTTTTCAATGATCTTCAGAACCGAGACACCACTCCTCTATCTGTCTCCAGGTAGGTCTATCCACATGCAGATATGCCCGCAGACAAGTACCCGGTGCGAAGACTGTTACCCATGCTACACCAGGCTTCAAGACAAAATTTCATTGATTTGTAATTAGAAATAAATATTTTAAAAACGAAACAAGCAAAAAGAAATATTTCACAACAAATAATGAACATATTGTCTTTTTAATTCAACACTAAGCTTCAATTATGTTCAATTTGTAATGATGAAAATACATCCTGTACATCAGAATTACATTGCAATTCATAGCAGTAGAAAAACTACACTTACGAAGTCGCAATGAAAGTAATCAGATGGTTGGGGTCACCACCACCTAAGGAACTGCATTAAAGGGTCGCGGCATTGGGAAGCTTGAGAATCACCATACTAGAGGATGCACAGAACCCGAAGGGGACAAAGTAGGGGCAGACATGAACTGGGAGCAGCAGGTGCGAGTGCATACACGTGACAGGGAGGTACATGCGTAGCAGGAAGGGCAGCCTCTAAAGTTAAGACGTCTGCCCAAACCTGGTCTTCCCTGAGCTCTTCTCCAGGGCACCAGTCTGTGATCCTTACCAGAATGGAGAGGGCACTGCCTACAGAGGACACACTGGGGTCTGCTTTTGACAGCTTTCAGGCAAGTAACCTTCAAGCAGTTACCCTTTGAGCATATGTATCTAGCCGCCACCAAACTTGCAAGCAGCACTTTAAAACTGGCTTTCTTTGGGGGCCATGGGAGGTGGGGATCATTTTTACGCAGGAGAATGTGACTGGAGCCCATCTCTACCCCACAAACCTGAAGGGTTCCCGCCACGGGAGCCCGGCCTCCAGACTCCTTAATGGATGTGCGGTCGGAGTTTGTCTGCATACCCGCTCTTCCTGGTTCTCTTTCCCACACTCCCCCTCTTTTGGTTTGCCAAGAATTCCCAGTCTTCCACAGAGCGATTCTTAGCTCCATAATTCTTTGACAAGCACAGAACTTGGCTGGCTTGCAGGAAAATGAGATCATTTTACAGAAAGCACATAAGGATGGGAACCTGTTGTGAGCTCTGTTTTGAGCAGCAGGGTGCAGGTGGGAAGGGCAGGAGGGACTTAGTGACAAAGGACCCAAGCTCTGAGCTTCTCCTGCCCCGGGGAAGACTGGTGGACTTAAATCCCGGTGACAGGGTTTTACACCGAGGACAGACAGTCTTCCCTGCCGCGCTGGGAGGCCAGCTGGCCACTACACGTACAACCTCAGAGAGTTTATTTTCTGCTGACCACGGCTCACTGGACTCACACAGACCGGGGGGGTGGGGGCACTGCCTACAGGCCGTATCGCAATCAGAGTTGTTCCCAGTAACATTAGCTGCCGGGGGAATGAACTTGAGAGAGAACCGTTCTCATCCTGACTGTGTGAGTCGCCAACTCACATTCTAGCAGGGCAGCAGATTAACAGCTGTGAATTTTCACCCACCTAGACACCTAGGTCTGCAAACCATGGTCTGCCAGGGGTGTCAGCACCAAGTAGATTTTCCCATTGCCACTGAATATTGTGCACACAGGCAAAAAAACTGCGTCTCGATCTAAAGAAATAATAATGGAAGTGTTCCTGGGGCTCCATAGTTTCCCAAAGTAGGTGCTACAACCCACCCACACCCCCCCCCCCCCGGTGGTGTGTGGAATGGTCTAAGGGCATTGTAAGAGCAGATACCTACACTTTATCCTGGATTCTGGGCTGAAGTACAAAAGGTTTTCATTGCTAGGGAGGTCATGAAGAATTTTTTTTTATCTTAAAGAGGACAGTAGACCATATGAGTTTGGAAACCTCTGATCTACTCCTTTCCTATGTGTAGTCTTTCTCTCTGTAAAAGTAGCAGAGGGTATGGGCCGTGGCGGGCGGGGGTGGGGGTGGTGGAGTTAAAGTACAAGGTTTTCTTGGGGGGACTTTTTGGATGGTTGCAAAATGGTGTGGAGGTCCCGTCCAACCTCCTCTGGCTTCACTGGGGGTGAAGGAAAATCCTACTCCACTGCAGGCTGATTCCCAGGAGACAGAGGTCAGCCATGCCTCCACCCCAACCTTCTCTCCCCTCTTCTGACACCAGTCGCTCCTCCCAGGGCACTCTGCTTCTCTAGGTTTGAGAGTCCGTTGTAACAGCCATGGAATGCACAGACAAACTAACAACTGCGGGGTCTATTAGGGAAGTTAACAGGTTACGATTTAGGATCAGAAATGTTAGGAATACAGTTCTGAAAAAGAAAAAAGAATACAGTTCTTGTGTCAGTAGTGTTTTTGTCAGTCTCTGGTCCTGTTACCTACCTATGTGACCCACTGGCCTCTGTCCTGTTCAGGCAAGTGTTACAGAGTGTTTTAGTACTGGTAAGTGGCTCAAAGCCATGCCACTTAGCAAACCAGCCTTCTGATCAAAGATCCTCGGCTTCACTCAGACCATTGCCCCTGCCGTCGCCTCTGCTGCCATTGCCACTCCATACAGGGATTCCAGGGTCCAAAAGACGCAATTCACTCGTGAGTTTTCTTTCTTGATGGTCAGGAGATCCTGTGGCAAAGTGAAATTACTTGGTATAGCTTGTTTCTTCATTTCTTTGTAACTTCCACCAAATGATAGATGGAATTAAGCTACCTCAGAATCAGAAAGAGAGACAATCCTGTGAAATCAGGAAAGATCCACCAGGGGAGTGCATGTGTGATCCTTATCTGAAGTGGGGGAAGCAACAGAAACACCAGAGACCAAACTCCTGAGACTTTGAGGCGGAGTGGAGGAGCAGCCCAGAGACCGTAAGACAGAGCAGTGGTCTTCTGGGGTCACAGACTGAATGACTGATGGACCAAGGGCCAGAGAAACCTGTGGGCCAGTGTGGAAGAGGCATTGGAAATGAAAGAATTGTGTTTAATAAAGAAATAAAATATCTTTTCTACCTGTTAAGAGTTTTTACTATAAATGATTTACACTGTGGGGATTGCAATCAAATGATATGAAGCAAAATACGTATGAGTTGTTAAATGGAAAAATGGTTTACTCTGCCAACCCAGTTCACAATAAGAAAGTTCTTATGTTTTTAAAAAGAAGCTTTTCTTTTGTCAGGACAGAGAAGTCTTCCTGATTACCTGCAAGTGAACTCAAACTTACTGCCATTGGGTTGGGTCAGACTCACAGTGACTCAGAAATAGAAAGGTCCATCTTTTTCCTGCGTAACAGCTGGTGGTTTCAAACTGCTGAGGCTGAGGTTAGCAGTTTAACTCATAGACCCTTCACGACCTCTTCACCTTGAGAGAAGAGCGAGCAGGGCCATGTGAAGGATGTTGGGAAGTTCTAATGCTACACCATCAGGTTTTAGTTCCCTTTGTACTATGTAATAGCTTGGAGGGCCTTGGTCAGACCACATAACTGCTCGACTTTATTCTTTTCCTCTGTTACATGGGCGAGACATCTGCCTATCTGCTGGGGCCGAGATCAAACAAGTACCAGAAGAGCTGCCAGTGCAGTAGTCTTGTGAAGGATTGCTGCTGCCCAGCTGTATGGGCAATGCTGGCATGTGGATCCAAATGCTGTCCAGAGGGTAGGTGTGAAAAATCCAATAAACATATTTAACAAGTGTATTGAAAAATGTATGATGCTGGGAACATATAGAAGGTGAATATTACATGATTTCTCGTTTCCAAACTAACATCTGTTAGATATTAAGTATTTTATGTGCCTTTGAGAGAGGCCTGGTGGTGCTGTGGCTTAGGTGTTTGACTGTTAACCTCAAGGTTTGTAACCTTCGAGTCCGCCAGCAATACCTTGGGTAAGAAGAGACAATGGTTAGCTTCTATAAAGAGTCACCACCGTGGAAGTTCTATATTGGCCCTGTGAGAATTCAAATCAACTTCATGGAAGTGAGCTTGGTTTTTTATGTATTTGTGATACACACGCATATACACATGGGGATATGCACACAAGGGGATACCCGCACCTCCCCCAATGGAAATTTTTTTCAGAACTATGTATTTAATTTTTTTTTTAACAAAACCATATTATCACCTTTAAAGCACTCTCCATCATGCCTAAGACATTTGTCAAATGTGTGATTCCATGCTTGGAAACATTTTTCAAACTCATCTGTTTGGATGGCTGATACCACCTCCCTCATTTTTTTTCACCTCTTCTAGGTCACCAAATCACTGTATTTTCATGTCTATGTTCACTCACAGAAACAAAAAGAAGTTGCACAGGGTGAGCTCGGGGCAAAAGAGGCATGCTGATTTTTGCCAAAAACTGGTGTGCTGAGATGACCGTATGAGCGGGTGTATTGTTGGGGTGGCAAAATCAGTCCGTCAGTTCCCCATCTGCCACAAATCAGGCCTTTCTTGTCTCTCACTATTACTCAATCTTTTCAGAACTGCTGCATGCAGAGCTTGATTAACAGTCTGACCTGGTGGAATAAACTCCAAATGCACACTAAAAGTCAACAATTTCATGTAGGAAGTAGACGCATGTCCAGATGACATGAGAAATGAGAGAAACCACTGTACACTTGGGTTTTTCCCCATAGCACTGTCCTTGTAAGCTGAGTTCAACATCACAATATTTTCTGCAGCATTTTTTCCTGAGCAGGAAACAAATTTTCCCAGCTGTACTCTGTTCTCTTAAATTGGCCATCACAAAAAATGAGGTTCAAGTGAAACTGCCTTTATGAAAAAAAAAAATTCACTGTGACCAGAGAGAACCTTCCCAGAAGATGCCACTGGTGCACTAACTCAGAGCAAGTTGCTAGATGCTCGCCTAGCAGGAAAAAAGCATATTAAGAAAACTCTGTTCTACCCAGTGCAATTCCTGTTTTGTTGTGTTAATCTGAGTTGACTAGAGAAGCAAATTCAGACACCTATCTGTGTATAAGAGAAAACTTTATAAAATAGCAATTGTATAAAGAAAACTTTATAAAGAAAACTTTATAAAATAGCAATTGCATCCCAGCCCAGTCCAGATGAAGTCCATAAGTCTGATATTAATCCATATGTCTGAAACTGGTCTGTAAATTTCTCTTCAGAGACACACAACAAGTGCAATGACAACAAGTGTAGGAAGATCACAGGCCAGTGGGTGGAAAGTCTTGTGGATCCAGTGGCGGTGGAAACATCTGGGGTTTCCCAGTGACTTCTCTAGCCCCAGCACTCTAGCATAGCTCCATGTATCTTTTCAGCAGGAATGCCTTGCAGGATGCAAATATGTGACTCATCTCCATCAAGCTATTTATCTCCTTAGCACTTCCAAATGAGGTCATCAAGCTATGACCTGACTGACAGGCTAAAACTTACTCTTTATAGTTTACTGTTTTTATTCCCCAATGATTTTATTGGGGGCTCTTACAGCTTTTATAAAATTCAATACATTATTTGTACCAAACATATTTTTACACATATTGTCATATTCATTTTAAATATTTTCCAATTGAGTCCTTGGTATATGCTCCTCTTTCCCCTCTCCCCTTTTTGTAAAGAATCATTTTATTGGGGACTCATACAACTCCCATCTCGATCCATACACCATCGATTGTATGCAGGCCACATTTGCACACTTGTTGCCATCATCACTCTTAAAACATCCTCCCTTCTCTTAGGCCCCCAGTACCAGCTTCCCATATTTCCCTTACTTCCTCCCTCCCTCTCCCCATGAACCCTTAATAATTTATAAATTGTTATTACTTTTTCATATTGTAAGTTGTCCAATATGTCCCTTCACTCACTTTCCTGTTGTCCATACCCCAGAGAGGAGGTTATATGTAGATCTCTGAAATTGGTTCCTCCTTTCTACTCCACCATCCCTCTACCATGTTTCTGGCTCCAGTATACATCCCCTGGTCTCTCTGGATTTGTCAGGTAGAATTGGGATCATGATGGTGGGAGGAAGCATTTGAAGACTAAAGGAAAGTTGCATATTTCATTGTTACTACACTGTACCTTGACTGGCTCATCTCCTCCCTGCAACCCCTCTATAAGAGGATATCGCTTCACTTATTGATGGGCTTTGGGTCTCCAATCTGTACCACCCCCCCTCATTTATAATGGTATAATTTTAGTTCTTTGATGTCTAGCACCAGCTCCCTTCAATACCTTGTGGTCACACAGGCTGGAGTGCTTCTTCTATGTGGGCTTTGTTGCTTCTGAGCTGGATGGCCGCTTGTTTACTCAAGGCTTGAAGACCCCAGACACTATATCTTTTGATATCCAGGCACCATCAGCTTTCTTCACCACATTAGCTTATGCACTCCTTTATCTTCAGTGATCATGTTGGGAAGGTGAGTATCATGGAATGCCAGTTTTATAGAACAAAATGTTCTTGCACTGAGGAAGTACTTGAGTGGAGGTCCGATGCCCATCTGCTGTCCTACTACTAACCCTTTAAGTATATGCTCATTTATCTATCTTCCCATCATCACATATAAATATATGCACCTATGAACATACCTGCATTTAAACCTCTATACATGCCCTTTAACCACCACCACCCCCCCAGTTCTTTCCTCTTATCCCACTATCATGCTCAGCCTCCATTTGGGTTTCAGTATTTTCTCTCTGTTATATTACTCTTGATCAATCCTATCAGACATCTCACACTCACCTTATCACTGATTTTGAATCAGTTGTTATATCCTTATCCCTAGGCTGGTCAACACCACCTCCTTTCCCCCTCCTCCCCTTCTCTCATGTCCCCCACCCCCACCCCCTGGAACCATCAGTCCCGTTGTTTTCGCCTCCTGACTGTCCAGCCTATCTTATCTAGATAGACCTGCAGAGAAAAAAATACGCATCAAAAAAGGCATCCTAAAATGAAGCAACCAAAGAGAATAAAACAACGATAAGAGCAGCCAAAAAAACTCTCCCATTGTCCTATATATATATGCAAAAAACTAAAAATAATAACAATACAAAAACCTATAAATAGTACAACATCTGTCCGCTGACCTCCAGTAGTGTCCCCTGGTTGAGTCAGATGGGGTGCTACATCCTGGCCCCAAAGTATATCCTTGGCACTCCCTGAGGAACTCCATGCTCTGTTGCACATCCTTAGTGCTTTGCCATGGTGTGGTTGTGTCAACAGGATATAATCCTGACCCTGTTTCTCCATTGTTGCCCCCCAAAGACCTTGGTCAGAACGTATAGCCATAGTTCATAGTGGGGCTGGCGATATGATCCTCTTCTTTATAATTTACTCTTAATATTTTCCAGTTGACAACAGATTATGTAACTATGACATGGGATAATATATATTCATGTATATATATATATATTAACTAACAAGAATTTTGTTTCCATCTGCTTTAGGAATACTGGCTGGACATTAAAAACCATACCTCTTACTCTTCTGCCTGCAGCTGAGGTACACTGGGGTGAAACACAGAAGCAGCCATGGATTACACAATTAGCCTCTTTGCAGATAGAAGAAGGTTCAGTGCTGTCACTATGTGAGGCTTTCAGAAACTTAGGAGGAGGATATTGGTGTGGGAAGGAGAAGGTTTGGAATTAGCTGGACTGGGGTTGAGTCCTAACCCTGCCAGCTTTTGCTTTTGTTACTCTGGACAAGTCACTAAATGTTGAGCCCAGGAGTCCCTGTCGACAATTCATCGTTGCCTGAAGATGAAATGAGATGGCAAAGATAGAGTGAGTGATGCAAAGAGGAGGAACTCCCTAAACCCAGACAACTGCCTCCTGTGCCTGGAGAGCTTGCTGAGAAGCAATGTGAGTTAGCCATGCAGTCATTCCACAAATATTTATTTGAGTACCTACTATGTTCTAGATATTGCTCTGGATGCATGAATCAGCAGGGGCCAAGCCCTGTGAGTTCACCGCTGCCCTTGATTTCCTTTTTCAGCCTTGAAGAAGAAGAAAGCACTTCTTTATCATAGGGATTCTTTCCAAGGATACTAACCAAGTCAAGCCAACCCAACCCAACCCATGTGTGTCAGCGTAGACTTGTGCTTCCCAGGGTCTTCAAGGCAGAGCTAGCAGAACTAGATCCCCATACCTTTCTTTCAGAGGGCCACTGAGGGAACTTGAATCTTGAAGCTTTCAGTTAGCTGCCAGGTACTCGAACCATTTACACCATGCAGGGACTCCCGTCCTTGCTCCCCCCCAAAAGAGCACAATAACGAGTCAATTCTAATTCATCGACTCAATGAGTCACTGCCAATGAGTTAGTTCTAATCCGTATCAAACTTGCAGGGTAGAGTAGAGCTGCCTTAGAGGGCTTCCAAGGAGCTTGGTGACACCGTGGTTTTGCATGGGGCTGCTAACGAGAAGGTTAGGAGCTCCGAACCACTAGCCCCTCAGTGGGAGAGAGATGGGACTTTCTACTCCTAAAAAGAGTGACAGTCTTTCAAACTCACAGGAGCAGTTCTACTCTGTCCTAATGAGCCAGTATCAATTTGATGGCAGTGTGTGTGTGTGTGTGTGTGTGTGTGTGTGAGAGAGAGAGAGAGAGAGAGAGAGAGAGAGAGAGAGAGAGAGAGAGCTGGTTTCCAAAGCTGTCGTTCTTACTCTTTCATCGTTCCCCCACAAGGAGCAGTTGGTGGATTCCAACTGATGACCTTTCTGTTAGCTGCTGAGCACATGGACGCCACATGGCCAGGCTTCCGAAGACACGGAGGCCCTTGAAATCCCACAGCAGCTTATTGACTTGGCTCTGCTCCTCTGACACGGAGCAGTTGGTTGTATTGCAGACAGGGTCTGATTTTAATTGCTGTCTGACATCTGGGAAAGGATTAAGTCGTGATTTAGATCTTAATCTGTTCCCAGTGTTTGCTTTCCAAATGAAATGGCTCTCAACTTTCCCTAAATAGAAAGTTTATGAGGGTCTCACGGACAGAAGGGCAAGTGATGTGGAATGTGTTTTGTCCACAGATGCCCAAGCAGGGTTTATGAAATGGTCAGTATCAGGGAAGGAAGGCCTGACCACCCTCTCCCCTTGGGCTGAACGAGTGCTGGACTCAGAGGGGGCTGTGGATGGCACAGCAGTGTGGGCCAAGAACCAGGCTTCCATCTTCTCCCTGCTGCATGTTGATCAGTGACCTTGTGTCACTGGGGCTTTCTGCACCTCCGTGACTTCATTTTTCAATGAGACTGTCCTTGGCCATGAGTACTTC
Source organism: Nesogale talazaci (assembly GCA_004026705.1). Lineage (NCBI taxonomy): Eukaryota > Metazoa > Chordata > Mammalia > Afrosoricida > Tenrecidae > Nesogale > Nesogale talazaci. Next base: position 15,186 of record PVJH01014892.1, on the reverse strand, counting down.
ATGATTTTTATGAGGAGCAAATCAAGCAATAAAGAGGTTCATTGAACAAACAGCCAGGAGCCTTTGTAGCTTAGTGGATTATATATTGGGTTGCTGACTGCAGGTCAACAGCTTGAATTCACCACCCGCTCCAAGGGAGAAAGCAAAGGTCTTCTATTCCTGTGAGGATTTATAGGCCTCGGGGACCCAAAGGTCACTGTGAATCAGAATTGACTTGATGGAACTGAGTTTGGTTTGAGTTGAAAACAAGACAAAAAAAAATAAGCCAACAATCACAAGCACAAGCACTCTGCAGGAATATGTAATATTTAATCTCTTTTGGGTTTTTTTTTTGGTGTTTTTTTTTGGGGGGGGCATCACTGCCCCCTGGTGGTGGGAGTAGGAGGCCCAGCCTTGCTGCTGGATTTGAACCTCCAACCCAGTGGGCCGCAGTCCCATGCACAACCACTATATCACCGGGGCTCAGCCCCTATTTAATGTCTTTTCAGGACTTGCCAGCTGGTTCTGATTCAGACTCACAGCAACCTGTGTATTAGGAGTGCTGGTAGCATAGTGGGTGAAGAGTCAGACTGTGCACTACAACGTCAGTCTCCGCAGAAGAAAGAGATGGCAGGTCTTCTTTGGCCAAGATTTACCACCTTGGAAACCCACACAAGGAGCTCGGCTCTGTCCTCCAGGCCTGCCAAGAGGACCTGCTGTAGGCTCATTTTTTTTTAACCTGCACAATGAGCATTCTTTAGGAGAGCAAAGACATTATTGTGGAGTTACAGAGCTGAGTCACTGAGTTACTCAGTTAATTGCCTCAAAGGCGGTGGGTTTGGTTTGGGTTTGGGATGGAAACAAGGAGGGTGGAGGGAGACAAAAGACATCATTGTGGAAAAGAAGAGAAAAGCCATCAGACTTCCTCCTGCAAGAATTAAGGTAAGGCCAGCCAGACCAGAAGCCAGACTTGTCAGACCAGGACAAGCCCATGTCCCTCAGCAGAGGTTGCCCTTGGGTTCATAGGGAGGCTGCAGGTCCCAGAGCAGATGTGGGTCCTGCTGACTGTGCCTCTGGTTGTAGAAGGCACACACCCACACAGCTTGCTCTCCCCACACACAAAGGTGGCAGCGTTCCATCTGGAGCCTTCAGAGAGGGTGGGGGGTGATGCCTCTTTGCAGCACTCCTAAAAATGAGGAGGTTGTGTGGCTTAAAAACATGAACATATAAAGTAGTCCCCCTAGTTTCTCCCATCTCTTTCTCTACTTGTCTTGGGACCCTTTGTTTTGTTGTTGTTGTTGTTGTTTTTTAATTTGCTCTTTTAATTATCCTAAGTGAATACATGTTAACATTTTCAATGACTGGCATGACTTTTGCTGTTCTTTATATTTTGCAGTGCCAATTTTAAATGCATACATGGAGATTGAACCCAGATTTCAACCTCTAACAGCATAAGTGGTTGGCTACTACAACTGATAAGTGGTGGGGAGGGGGAGGTGGAGGGGGGAGACTGTAAAGACTTGAAGTCTCAGAAACCTGGAGGAACAGTTCTGCTCTATCCTTTGGGTCAATGTGAGTAGAAATGAACTTCCTGGCAGTGAGAGACTACAATAAGTATCAGTAATTTGTCTTCATACCCCTGTCAAGTGGAGAAAGCGTTGAAGTTGTCAAGGACTTTATTTAACTTGGATCTGTAATCAACTCCCATGGAAACAAGAGTCAAGCACTCCAACAATGTCCTGCATTGGGCAAATCTTCTTGTAAAAGACCTCTTGAAAATGTTGGAAAATAAAGATGTCACCTTGAAGACAAAAGTGCACCTGAGCCCAAACCACGGCATTTCTAATCATCTCCTGTGCCTGGGAAAGCTAACATTGAATAAGGGAAATCATTAAATAAGGAGAGTAAAGACCAGAGTGTCTTTACTCCAGAAGAAGTGCAGTCAGAGCCTCCTTAGTGTATTCTCCTTTGAGACTTTGCCTCACCTATGGTGGAGACAAAGTATCCAAACTTATCAGGAGAGACCTGTGTTTGAGGAAGGACATTTTGCTGAGGAAAGTAGAGGGTCAGTAAGAAATGGGAAGACCTTCAAGGAGTCACCAACCCCATGACGACAACAAGGAGATCACACCAGCAATAATGGTGAGACCAGCTCACCTTCAAGACCGGGGAGTGTTTGCTTCTGTTGTACTTCAGGTCACTGTGAGCTGGGACCGACTTAATCCCTAACAACAGCCCTTCTAAGGCTCAGCACCCAGCTGAATGTCCACTAATCATGACCCTCTAGGACCAAGTAGAATGGCCTCCCTGTGAGTTTCTGAGACTGTAACTCTATGGGGATAGAAAACCCGTTTTTCCCCTCAACTGGTGGTTTCAAACCACTGACCTTGTAGCTCACAGCTCAATGAATAACCGCTATACCACCAGAGAGGGGAAAGGGGGGTTGCAACTGAATGGGTCCTGATCAGGAGGAGAAAGCTCACATTTGTATTTGTGCTGCCTTACTCAGTAAGGGGTTGGGGGTGGAAGCAATGGTTGTCCTCACAGACAGTCGTGGGGTAGGTCTCTAGCCTTGCAGTGGCTCTCGGAGGCCCTCTCTGAGGATTAGTCTGCCGTCCCTCTGGGCTACCTGGGCCCAGAGCTGAGCTGAATACTCAGCCGTCTGTGGGGAACTCCTGCAGCTGCTGTCACTTGAAGCAGCAGCCCCAGCCTCTATCAGCTCTGAATGATCTAGCAAGGCCCTCCCCTCTGGTGGCAGCCTCCAGGCCACAGGGCTCTCCTCCCTCCTGGGGTGCCCAGCAGAATGAAGAGGAGCCCCCCCACCCCCCACCCTGGACACAGACACACACAGGTCTGCCCAGGAGTTCTCCACCAGCCTGCCTCTCGCATCAAGGACAGTGACTGTCTTGATGGATGTAGGAGAGGGTAACAGGCAGAGGAAATAGCCACCTCTCCTTCCTTCTTTCAGGGGAGAGAATCAAGAAGGCCAGGGTTTGGTTTCCATTCTGAAGATACCACAAAGGACATCGGCTTTGTGACTCAGCTTCTGACCTGCAAAACAAAGGAAGGAAGCAATGCTTAGCATTTCCTTCAGAGGGAGAGGGGAGACATGCCAGACTCTCATGACCAGACCCATTGTTATCTTCCTTTGGACTCAAATAGGGTTTCTCAGGCTGTCAACCTTTAGGGACTAGCTGGTGAATTTGAACCACTAATCTTGCACGTTGTGGTCAATGCTTACACAACAGTGGCAGGGATACCCTCCAAAGTCTCTGCCTGTGTTGCCTATCATCGAGGTGACCCTTCGTCTGCCCTGTCCTGAGTAGATTTCCATTACTTCACCTATAATCCCTACCCTCCGGGGTTGGTGAGGTCTAAGGTCATTTCACTTGGATCTACTCCATAAGTGGTGGCAACGCACTGTTATCCTGGCCTACATAGAAACCCACTTGGATTACAAAATGGGCTTTGAGATGAGTTCTTTCATTGTGTGAACCCAAGAACTGGAGTAGCCCCAACTCTAGAAACCTAACAATATAAGAGGAACAAGTGTCAGGTTGTACAGTCTCAATGGATTTCATAACTGGGCCTGAACAACCATCTGGAAAAGCACACCCATGTGTTAGGATCTTGGAGGGGATCCCAGGAGGCCCCAAGCCCAAGAATTCTAGAGGTTGTTGGCCCCAAGTAAGCCTGGGATGGGTGCATGTGTGTCTCCCTTCCCCTCTACCTGCCTCTGACTAGGATCAGGGTAAGAGAGTATCCCAGAGTGTGCTCCCTGCTTTTATCTTTGCCCACCCCTGGACTGGGAGAAGGCATTGGTGATGGCATTGGTTTGACCTCATTGGCTGAGTTAGGCATGACTAGGTAATGTCAACAGTCTGGGCCTAGTTTGGTACACTCGGATGGACCTCTCAGCTGGCTAGGGGCCTTGAATGCAAGCATGCTCAATTTGGGGTCTTCATAGATAACTAATGGCTGCCCAATTTCTTTCCAACCTCCTCTATGGGGGGCCTTTGCAGGCATGGGAGGGACCACCCCTTGTCCCTAAGTTAGCTACCTAACAATATTACCTAATGATGGCTGTTGGGTCATCCTCAACTCATGAAGACTCCATGTAAGTCAAAGCAAGACCTTTCTTCAGAAGCACCTTTGGCTAGACTTGAACTTGCATCCTTTCCATCATCAACAGAGCCTGTGTTCCCTATACACCACCCAGAGTCTTTGGTTATTGCCCTACAGGGATCCAGGAGGCGCTGAGAAACAGGGTTACCTTCCTTTAGAACAGCAGTCCTCAACCTGTGGGTCGTGACCCCTTTGGGGGTCAAATGACCCTTTCACAGGGGTTTCCCAAGACCATATTTCTGATGGTCTTAGGAATAAAGACCTATGTCTACATATGGGGTCACCAGAGTGTGAGAAACTGTATTAAAGGGCCATGGCATTAGGCAGGGTGAGGACCACTGCACTGGAAGAATAGAGTGGAGAGAACTGGCCACCTTGGTCTTGAACAGTTCATCGTTTTCACCTTAAACAAGAGTCACTACTCCAGGAAATGGAATATGACCCACAATTCTCTCCTTTGACCAACTCAGTCTCAGGACATCTTCTTGGTCCACAGCAGGGGTCCTCAAGCTTTTTGAACAGTTCACTTGTCCCTCAGACCATTAGAGGGTCAGACTATAGTTAAAAAAAAAGAAAAAGAAAAAAGAAGAACTATGAACAAATTCACTGCGGGACCGGGATGAGTTGGCTGCTAAGCAGAACAGGCAGTGGCAAAAACACCTGGTAGGCCAGATAAATGTCGTTGGCAGGCCGCATGTGGTCCCCAGGCCTCCTTTGAGGATTCCTGGTCTACAGCCTCCTTCTCTAAAAGCTTGTGAGAACTTGGAAGATCCACCAAGACCCCTGGGCAGCTTCTGCTTTCCAGGCCTGCAATTCAATACCTCAGTGCCATCAAGTGGATTTGGACCCTTCTCCCCGCACCATCAAGTCCGTTCTCACTCGTACCGTCCTGCTCAGGACAGGGTGGAACGCCTCTGTGGGTTTCCGAGACCGCAGAGCTTTGTGGGAAAAGAACGTCTCGTCCTTCTCCCATGCAGCAGCAGGTTTCAAACTGCTGACCTGGTGTTCGCAACCCACTAGGCCACGGGGACCCCTTAGGGACCCTAGGACACTACAGGACAGAATGGAACTGCTCCCGAGAATTCCTGGGACTGTCCATCTTTGGGGACAGACAGCCTCATCTTTCTTCCTTGATGTGTTTGAACTATCAAGCTGATGGGTTCGCTGCTCAGAGTCTAACCCATAGCACAACTAGGGCGCCACAGCAAATGGAACTCCCTGTGTGCCTGCTTTATCCCAGTGACTCCAGGGAGCCTCCCTTGACCTCCTCAAGCAGAACTGTGATCCTCCTTGGGAGCTCACACCACACGGCAGCCCTTCTCAACCTTCCTCAAGCCGCCACCCTTCCATACCGTGCCTTCATGTCTGCGAGTTGGAATTGTGTCTCTCTCACAATCGCCTAAGTAAAAGCTATTCCCCACGGTGTTCCCCCCCCCCCCATAGTAATGCCAAATCTAAGGTGTTGTTTGCAAACATGGTCACTGACTATACCCTTGGAGGTCAACTGCTTGAAGGTTATCTCCCTGAAAGCTCTCAGCCATCTTTGGCAATCAGACCTTATTGTCTGTCTCACCCTACAGAAGGCCCACTCTCTTCTGATAAGGATAAAGATTAGTTCCCTGAAGGAGAGCCCAAAGGCAACTAAGGTCAAGTCAACTCAGGGATGACCAAAGTTGGGCGGCCATCCTGACCAAGGGCCCACCCATCTTGTATGCCTGTCACATGTGTGTCCCTCGTGCCTCCCCTTCCTATTGAGTGTACATCCCTAGCTTGTCCTCTTCCCGTTGTGTGTATGCCTTATGCCTCTTGGATAACTCTTTCCTGTTACGTATGTGCTTACATATGGGGCCTTCGTGAACCCACATTATATTTGAGATCCCATTACTCATCTTCACTGCTCAAATCTGGTTCCTCAAGTCATGACGGAAGAGGTGAGTCCTTTCATGCTTTATCTTGTCTGATGTCTCTTTAAGCTGCCCCTCATTTATATACCCGCCCCTTAGACCCATTCAGTTGTGGGGGATCGGGTGGTGGTGATTCTCTGTAAAACATGAGTGACTCTCTCCCCCCCTCTAGGATCAGCCCCGCCACACCGTGAAAGTTCACCGCTTATACATTCCTGAATCCTTAGGACAGTGCCCTCTAGTGTAAAGCGGCGCCGAGGCTGTAACTTCTCTGGGAATGGAGAGCTGTGGGGCCACCAAAGATTTAGGACTTTTCTGCAGTCATCAAAACTGCTAGCTTCCTCAGAATGCTACGAGCTCCTACCATTTAGCAGCCACTGTAAGATTCTGAGCCTATCCTGTCAGTCGAGCCCTCATCTGTCTTGGTCACTTTGGGATTTCTGCACACAATATTGTCACATACTGGGCATTCCACAGCAATTTAAAAATAATGAATAAATGAAGAAACCCAGATAAACAAGATGCAGTGATTGGACATTAATGAAATCAGTGTGGGGACTATTTTGGGTCACTGCAGAGCATGCCTGTGAGCAGGAATTAATGGATCCTTGTCTCTCTCTTTTACATTAAATCCAACCCACCACGAAGCTATGCCAAGGTTCAAATCCGGACTTTGCCACTCCTCCACTCTATTCTCTGGGGCAAGTTCCTGGACTCTCTCAGTGACCCTCTTCTGTAAGACAGGCATTCCTTGGAGTGTGTCATGAGGATTGGATTCATGTATACATTGAAACACTTAAGAGGCTGCTTCGTGTGTCTGTTACATAAATAAAAGAAAGCTTATGTAAAATGTGAACAATGTCCAGGAATGGATCTAACAATGTATTGCATGGCACATGATGGAGATCTGGGAGGATGTGTTTGGTCCTTAGAATCATTAATAGATATTATTATTTGTTGCCACCACCCACCCATCTCGGGGAATTTAAAATACCAGTCAGGTCACAGATGGTGGGCAACTTTCAGTGGAACTCGCACTCTAAGGCATCTGAGACCCAGCCTGTGGGTCACAGCACAACCCTGTCTGACGTGCTAGCTTCAGATGCACATTAGGAGGTGGCACAGAGGTAGCTGAGAAGGAGGGAGAGCCTGTGTGATGGGGACAGGCACATCAATGGACTTGACCAGGGGCAAAGATGATGAAGAACCAAACAATGCTTCTGTTCTGTTGAACATAGGTCACCAAGAGCTGAAATTGACTGACTGGTAAATGACCTACTGTTAACAGAGCACTTAATGTGAGCACTTAGCGGCATGCTAAGCACTGCACATTTATTATCTTAATGTTGTGGTTACAAGACACAAGGTATTATTATTATTACTGTGTGGCACAGGACAGGGACTTTGGGGAAATCTGAGGTCCTCAGTTTGAACAGACTGAGCGGGGATTCTGTGGCTTCATAACCCTGTGGATTCGAAGATGAGTTATACTGGGGATTCTTTTGCAGATCCTGAGGGACCTGGGAACCATGGGGAGAGGCAGAGGAGTAGTGTGGGCTGGAAGGGAAGGAACCCAGGGCCCCAGCAGCAAGGACTTCCAGGGTAGGGAGGCCTTTATGTTGTGACTCAAGAGCATCTGGGAGCTGGACACAGCATCTACAGCCCTCAATCCATCAATCCACCCACCAGAAACAAGGCTACGGTAGCTCTTGGAGAGGAGGGAGGAGGAGACTGAGTCCAGAAGATCCCAGGTGCAAGGGTAGGCCTCAGTGGGTCAGGGCTGGTCTCCAAAGCAGAATGATGGCCCTGAGAAAGAAAGAGATTGGAGATCCTGGGGAAGGGGGAAACAGCAGGGCGATGGGGTGGGGGCAGCTCCTTAAAAGGAAGGGACCCACAGGTTTCACAGTAGTGGAAGGATAGAGGACTAGAGAGACACATGTACAAGTAACAAGAAAGGATGAGGGAGCTGTGAGGGGGGGGGGGGGGCTTGAGAAAGGCCATGTTTGGAATAAACCTGTATTCAAGGAGTGAGCGGAGCAAGTAAGACAGGAAGTTTTGGGGATGAGGAGACCCTGCTGGAAGGGAGTGTGGGCCATCAGGGTGGGCTAGAACTGTACAGGGAGCGAACAGAGTGCACATTAATGTGTGAGTGGAGGCGATGCTAAGGTCACACTCATTACAACGCAGCTTTCCCTCAAGGACTCAAAGTTCTGGGGCTCCAAGAGCCATCCTATGAGCCGACGAACAACTCTTCTGTCTTGTCCAGCCTCCAGTAACTTTGGAGGGGCATGGGGGCCACCTCCCAAGAATTCATGGCATTTTCCTGCCAGTTCCTGTGTTTAAGGCATCACCATCTTCTATGTCCCATTCCTCCTCAGTTCCGGCAGCTTTTTCAGATCCACGCAGCCTCTCTTCCATGGTTGGCTCAGATGCCTCAAAATAGGCCCAGGATGACTTCACTCTTGGGAGGGGGGCAGGGGAGAGTGGCCTTCATTAGCTTCTGCCTCACCCGCTGGGGGCAATAGGCTCCCTGGGAGGCATCTTGCTAGCGAGACAAGAAGGATGTGATTTTGTCACGTGCACCTTCCTCTTGTACAGGCCCATGCCCATCATGACCCCTCTGTGGACTTCTAGGTGGGGACAGGGCAGGGATGTAAACGCCCGAAGCACACGTCTTGTCACACTCTAATATGGCATCAGAAGCAGGCGGCAATAATCCAGCATGTCGACTTTCTCCACAGAGTGCTCTGGGCAGCATCCCAAACTACTTGCTGAAACTCCAGTAGAGGATCCAACAATCCCTGGTGGTGCCGTGGGTTAAGCATTGGGCTGCTGGCAGAAATCCCAGTTGTCTGAACCCACCAGCTGCTTCGAGGGAAAAAGACAGGCCGTCCACTTGTTATAAGAGTTGTACGAGTCTCCAATCAAATGATCCTTTAAGAAAAGAATGCGAGTGGGCTTCATCTCTAAATCACAGGTACAAAGACGCCCCCCCCGCCGCCCCGGAATCCTGGCCTGCCAGGCTGCTTAAAATGTGGGAATAAAGACTTTGTCCACATACGTCCTCTTCCCATTCCTCAGTCTCCCTCACCTTTCCACCCCAGAGAGTGACCCCGAATCCACTTGTTAGCAAAGTCTCCAAAAGTCCTATGGGGGGTTAACCTATGGAACCTGATTGGGTACCTCTAGGGTGAAAGGGCAGGCTCTCAGGAGGGAGTCACGGAGATGGAACAGTGTCAAGCCCTTCACCAGAGGGACTCCAAGGTTATTTTTAATCCCGGAGATGCTGTGTTGGGGGAACCAACAGCCCTACCCTGGGGCAACCTGCCAAAGGGCTGAGGGGGGACCTCGGGTTACAGGACAGTCCTGGCTGCCCCACGGTGCCCCAGGACCTCTCTGGAAACCAGAGCTGGCTGCTGGGTTGCATTTTCACACGACCTGACGTGCTGGACACTGTGTGTGCCACAGGGTGCTGTGAGGACGGGGCACGGGCACCTGTGCACCAAGACCTTTAAACAGCACCAGCCTGGCCCTGCCCATCTTGGATTCCCTGATGTTCCCAGCCAGCACCTGCTCTGCTGGTCCCCCCACTCCTAAACTTCTCAAGGCGGACAGTCTCGGTCTTTCTTCCTCTCCCTTCCTCCCCCTTTCCTTGCTTTCCTTGGTGGACAAATAACCCATATTCATCACAGATGGCAAGAAAGTAGCAATGACCAGAGCGTTTAAAACCCCTGAGTGATCTCACTGCTCTTCTTTACCCAGTGAGTGAATCATTAGTTACTAAAGACAAGATGATTTTTGATATTTAGTAGGTGGGGTTTTATTTTTAATTTTCCTATGCATGTTTACATTTTCATGTGGGGTTTAAACATAGACTTACACCTGGAACTGGGGGAGTGAACAGACAGGGTCACTTAGTTGTACAGGTCCTCCAATTTGAACTACTAGTGAAATCTGTTTCAGACGAAAAGCCAGAATGCGTCTTAGAAGCACAGTTAAGGGGGATGTGGCAGTCACTAATCTGGTGTCAATTTCAGGATTGGGAGTGTAGGGGTGGAGTCCAGCCTGCCAATCTGGAGATAGCCAATGAGACCTCTGTGTGGGCATGGCTTTCTCCTGAGAATTCTGGGTAATCTGGACGTATTTCCCCCTTGGAGGTGAGAGACTTAGGGATGAGTCATTCTATTGTCTATAATGTCTCTGATGGAGATATTCTATCGACAAGACACAGGGGAGACTCCATGTGAGACACCCTGGAGGAGAAGCCACATGGATTTACCATGATGGAACCAGGCCTCTGAAGCTAGAAAAGCCACATAGAGATTCCTATCAGTGCTGAGATGCTTAAGAAGCCATAGAGAGACCCCTGTCAGTGCTGGGCTGCTTCTACCACCACTGGATACACAAGACTCTGCACACACTGGCCTGTGATTATCCTGGTGTCATTGATGAGCTTTGCAAGTCTGAAGATGATTTGTGCATTAGTATCAGACACTTGGGCTTATATCAGGCTTATGACCCTGGACTGGACAGGACTGGGATGTTTCCTCAATGTTCAATTGCTCTTGTATATAAACCTCTTTCTTATACACATGTGGGCGTTTATGAACTAGTTTCTCTTGTCTATCCAAACTAACACAGGGGAGTACTTTCACTTAGGACATGCTACCAGGAAAGACTAATCATGGAGAAAGGCATCTTGTTTGGTAAAGTGCAGGGTCCATGAAAAAGAGGCGGCCCCTCAAGGAGAAGGATTTATCACCGGGGCTGCAGCATACACAGCCATGGGTGGGAGGATGGCGCAGGAGTGTGCAGCGCGCCAGTCTGCTGTTGGTGGGGTTGCTGGGCTCAGAATGGACTAAGCAGCATCTAAGAACAAGACCAGTGTCTTCCCCAAATGAAGTTCTCGTGTTATTGTGCTGGCGCGGTTAAGAGTAATTTCTTCCATATAGACATTTGAAAATTGGTTTATGTTTGTACATGTTTTAGCACTTCTTGTAGTTGGCAGCCCAACTCCTAACCACTAAGCCACCAGGGTTAAGTAGCACTTCTTGATTTTAAGAAACAGATACAAGCAGAAACCTTAACATGTAGACCTGTCTTATCTTCCATTAAATTCCAAGAAGCCCTGGTGTCACTAACAAGGCTTGAGTACTGTATTTTTCATGCCAATAGACACAGATTTGCTTCATCGTTTTTAAATAAGTGCTTAGTATTCCACTACACCATGTCCAATCCTGTTGATGGGCATTGAGGTAACATATTGAGAATAGAGAGAAGGATAGCATTGAAGAGTTACCTTAGGACATTGTCTGATGATTGTTTCTGATGGAATTCGTGGCTGGGACAAGGGATAGAAAAACATGAACCCTTTAGACACCCACTTTTGAAATCCCCCAAATTTATAGAAAATTTTGTACCAATTTATAACCTCTCCAGGGGCGTCTCAGTGGATCATAGAGAGTAGTTCTATTTTTTTTTTTTTTTTTTTAGGCATCACCGTCCTCTGGTGGGAGTGGGAGGCCCAGCCTTGCTCCTGGAGAGCTGCTGCTGGATTTGAGCTGCCAATTCAGGGGGCTGCAGTCCGTACTCAACTACTGTGCCCCCGGGGCCTAGCTGAGAGTAGTTCTATTTTAAAGAGACAGTTACTGAGAGAAGAAGAAAGGGGACTGAGCACACACCAGAGCTCCTGCTGTGGCAGTTATATAACCTCTTGCCAATTTGTGAAGAGGTAGAGTATACAGTCCAGGAGTCCTCAAACTTTTTAAACAGGGGGGCCAGTTCACTGTCTCTCAGACCTTTGAAGGGCCGGACTACAGTTAAAAAGCAACAACAACAACAACAAAACCTATAAACAAATTGACTGCAGGCCTGGGCTGCTAACCTGGACAGCAGCAGAGGCAAAAAACGCCTGGCGGACTGGATAAACGTCCTCGGTGAGTCGCATGTGGCCCGCAGGCTGTAGTTTGAGGACCCCTGGTCTAGTCTATCAATCAGGTTGCAGTCTGATGGGAGATAAATAGCTGACTGAAGGCTAGCGATACCCACTTCTTACATAACATTCTGCTGACAAGCCACATAGAGCAATGCTGATGGTCATCAGAGCCTTGGAGCTGGAGGAGTCACATGGACATGCACGCTAATGCTAAGATGCTTCCGCCGCCACTGGATCCACAAGACTTTCCACCCACTGGCCTCTGATTTTCCTACATGCAGCATCCTTGCATGTTTGAGTCTGAAGAGAAAAGTATAGACTGGTACTGGGCATATGGACTAATATTGGACTTATGGACTTGATCTGAACTGGGCTGGAGTGCTTTCTTAATGTACAATGACTCTTTATAGAAAGCTCTTTCTTATACACATATGAGTGTCTATGAATTTGTTTCTCTTGTCCACCCAAACTCACACATTATGGTACCTTGGGGGTGGGGTGCTAAAGAAATAAACCATAAAGATGGAGAGTGAATTCTTGTTTGACCTTTGTCTCATGATAGTTTTTTGTCTTTGGCTAGCCAGGAGTCAGACATGGCCATGCAGTTTATTGGTTGTTTTCGGGAAAGAATATGGTAAGCTTTTGATCCTGTTAGAAATGGTGAAAATGAATGTGATTAATATATATTTTGAAATGGTCCCTTGAATTTCTCAGAGACCATTCTGCTTAATGAAAATGGATGATGCAGAGGGGTTACAAGGAGGAGATGAGCCAGTTAAGATACAGGGTAGGAGCTATGAAATATACAACTTTCCTCTAGCTCCCAAATGCTGCCTCCCACCCACTTTCATGACCCCAATTCTACCACATAAATTCAGGTAGACCAGGAGATGTACAGTGAAGTTGGAAACATGGGAAATTTAGGATAGATGATCCCTCAGGACTAGTAGTAGGAGTGGTAATACCAGGAGGGTGGAGGGATGGAGGAATAGAAAGGGAGAATCAACTTCAGGGATCTACACATAGCCTCTTCTCTGGGACACGGACAATAGGGAAGCGAAGTGTTGGGACACATTGGACGGTGTACAGTATGAAAAAAATAACAATTTGTAAATTACTGAGGGCTCATGGGGGAAGAGGGGAGGAAGGGTAATATAGGGAGCTGATACTGGGGGCCTGGAGGGAGGGAGGATGTTTTGAGAGTGATGATGGCAATAAGTGTGTAAATGTGGCCTGCATACAATTGATGTTTGTATGGATTGTGATGGGAGTTGTATGAGCCCCCAATAAAATGATTCATTAAAAAAAAAAAGAAAAGAAAATGGATGATGGCAAAAGGTAAAATGAATGACTGCCTGGTCTTGACTTCATTCGTCAGAGTCGTTAGGCCATAGTTTGTATCAATAGACTAGTTTAGATAAGGATTAAGATAAGCTGGTGGCTTCATCAGCTTGCTTCCCCATAAGCTGTTGAACCCATCTGCTTGCTCCCAATAAAGCCTGCTTCAATCTCTTAAAAAAAAAAAAAAAAAAGATAAGCTAACTAAGGATTGAGCTTGACTGTTTTAAAACTTTAGCTTAGTATATGATTCTACTTTGTTTATACTGATTTCTTCTGCTTATTATTGTTGATACAATGATTGATAGAAATTATTATTGGGAAGTATGAAAATAGAGAGCATATAAACCACTTGCCTTGGGCCATTTAAAGTTGATCTCTAAATGGGTTTAGGACATGACTGCAAAGAAGGCTCTGGAAAACTAAGCCCCAGTTAGTGTATTGAGTGCTCAGGACATTTGAAGGTGAAGAGACTGTTGATTGATTGATGTAAAAACAGGAACTCTTTGACTTTTTGAAGTTTGAACTAGTGGTTATGTTGGAAGCTGGAAGTGCTCGCTTCAGCAGCACATATGCTAAAATTGTCAGAAGTTGGGAAAAAAAAAACCTGAAACCATGAAGAAAACTCCTCTTTAGAACTGAATTAAAGGGAGCCTGTGGGCAGGATGGAATGCTTGCTAGGTGACCACCTGCTTGAGCGGAAGTGAGAGAAATGCAGAAATAAAGAGATCGGTTGAGTCTGAGCACTGACACTCGTGAAGCTGGTTTACATGTACCAGAGGAGAAGACAAGGGTGGGTTGGCTGGTCTGAAGCTTATAGAGGTTTGTGGAATCTGAGTCTCTGGCATGACCAGCCCAAGGGGACTGGGGTTATTGATAATTTGTGACAGGTCCATGATCTAAAGGTCAGGTAACCAAGGGGCACTCAGTTGAGGCTAAGTGAGGCAGCCCACATTGAGTGGTCCAGAACTCGAACAGGTAGATTTTTGAGCCTGTGAATCGGTGCATATTGCTGCTGACTTTACGGAAGGCCTGTCCTGATTTGACTTGGCTTATTGATGCAGGCTCACAAGGTTCCAACTGGAATGAAGATTCTTCACATCAGAGAATATGATTGATTTCTCAGAGCACCGGGTTGATGTAAGTGAGCAGTATAGAAATTGGATACCCAAAATTGGGTGGATAAAGGCATGAAGTGGCTGGCTTACAGACTTTCTTAGGTGGGGGGAATACATTCATAGTATTAAGATGTAGGTGCTCACTTAATTGCAATTGTTAGGCATCGGATATAGTTGTGCTGTTCACTTTAAGAATATTATGTTTAAAGGAGGGTGGCACAATTTTGGATTTCATGCATTTTAGTTTTATCCTGTTAGGTGCCGATATGATTTTATTATTGCTTTGTTAAAAATTATATGTGGCTAAAGCATTGTGTAAAAGTATCAAGTTCACAAGGGGTGGGCTGTGGCAGTTACATAATCTCTTGTCAATTTGTGAACAGGTAGAGTCTAGTCTGTCAATCAGGTTGCAGCTTGATGACCTCATTTGGAGGCACTAAGAAGATAGAAGTGCCATCTCCACTCACTTCCTGCAAGACCTTCCTGTTGACAAACCACATGGAGCTATGCTGTTGACAGTCAGAGTCTTGGAGCTGAAGAAGCCATGTGGAGACCCCTGCCAGCACTAACATGTTTCTACCACCGCTAGATCCACAAGACTTTCCACCCATGGGTCTGTAACCTTCCTGTATTCAGCATCATTGCATATGTTGTGTGAGTCTGAAGAGGAATTCATAGACTGGGACTGGTCAGATGGGTTAATATTGGACTTATGGGCTTGATCTAGACTGAGATGTTTTCTTAATGTACGATTACTTTTCACATAAAGCTCTTTCTTATACACACA
>PVJH01014891.1:0-55409 GCA_004026705.1 Nesogale talazaci | reverse complement strand
ATGAATTGAAATATTACAAGCACAGTTCCATCTAATTGTTTAGACCAATGGATAGTCTGAACACTACCTAAGGGCACTTAGCACAGGCTGTTGTGCAGATGAATGTTAAAAGAGAGTAAGGAATATAAATCTGTGATTTCTACATTGGTCAGCTGACCAGTTATCCACCTTAAAGAGAGCCCTGATAATAAGTGTCATTTTATAACCACAGGTTTGCTGAATTCAAGCAAAATTAGGTACTGGTTCTGCTGAAACTGTGTACACTGGCTGAATCTTACCGCTGATTGAAAGTCCATATCTAACTACTTGCAATCTACTTCCCAAAGGGAGTCCCTGAAAATGCTGTGGAGCACAGTGCTTCTTTAACACATGAGGTCACCTGAGTGGAAATTAACTAGATGGCAAGTGGTCTTATTTATGTTTAATTACTGCCTCCTAACTACACTGGCAAGAACTAAGTCTCTTCTTTGTTCACTATTCATCAAGTGCCAAGAATGCTGATTGGGAAGCATTCAATCCCTACTATTTAGGGAATGGGATGAATGCATGAATGAGTGAGTGAATGTATGAATGAATAAGTGATGATTTAGTTTTTAAATGAGGATTTCATTTGAGCTCCCAGATTCCAATTTATGTATTTCTTCTTTTAAATTTTACCAACAATTCAATCTTGCCACAGTGAGTAATAAGAGAGTAGACATCCTGGAAATATACAGAAATGTCTAGATCAAAAACAATGATCTTTTCTATTCGGGTGACTTTTCTTTTTAGCCAAATACTTGCAAAAAACTTCCCTCTTTGGACAATTGATTTTTAGCCTGGTGAATAAAGGATTTAAGAACATTTTACTTCATTCATGATAATTTCTATAAGTAGAACGCATGATATAGAAAATCGCCAAAGCAATTAATCCACTTGAATAAATAAAAATGCATTTACATTGTTTGCTAGATATTTCTCACCAAACAATTTAGATAAAAGCGTGTGTTCTTATTTTTGTGTGTGAATTGCACTCACACATATCGAATGAGAAAAAGCCTAAGGCTTTATTAAGCAATGTAAATAACTTTGTTGTCAAGTAGCTCGTGCTACTGCAATTCTCTAAGTTCATAATATGGAGGAAAATGTAAAGTTTGTGGCAACATGGCCAAAGATGATAGGTAGGTCTGTTTCGACGACATGGCCAATGAACACACGCGATCAATTGAAGGACGGAAATAGAAAAGGCTTGGCAAGCTCCACCCTTGCTCTCTTGCTTTCGGATCTTCAGACCAGAGAGCTGCCTTGTTCGTCCTGTGCCTTGACCTCCAAGCAACACTACCTGTGGGACACCTAATCGTGGACTGTGTAGCTGTGAGTTGAGGTTCCTTCAAGTCCTGCTTTGCTACGCTCCTGGAATATACATCTCTTGAGCTGGGGACTGTTGGACTCTGTCATCTGGCTGACTGTTGGTGACCTGCTCTGCTGTTTGCTGCCTGTGACCAGATAGCCTGAATTGCTCTACAGAGGCCTACTCGATGGCCCTCAAGACTCGAAGGACTGCCGTCTACTAGCTGTCTCATGCAAGTGAGTTGTACCAAGCCATTGTACTGCTTTGTAGATTACTTAACTGTTTATTTCTTATCTTATATATATATATATATCCTTCTATCCATATAATATATAAAGAGAATTACTAGTGTCCTGGTTTTATTTCTCTAAGAGAACCCTGTCTGACACAAGTGGTACCAGGAGTGCTTCTAGAGAAATAAAATAATAAATATGGGTTTCTTTGATTGGTTCTCCAATCTGATTAGTCTTAAGAGCACTGATGATGCTAATTCTAGATCTAAAGCCATGGGTAATTCTGCCAATCCTTCTAATCCATGGGGTGAAATAGCAAAGCTAATACCTAAAGTAGAAACACCGATGGATGGGGTGCTGGTTACAGGAGAGGCTCTGGGAGATCATACGTTTGATATTTTCTAGCACTTTTGTCAAGATGCCAAGTATAGGGAGGCTGGTTGGCTGGTCCTCCTTACAATGGACTTAAGGTGAGGGATTGCCTCAGGGCCTCAGAAGCATGCCTCAAGTGCCGACTCTCGGACTTGAAGGCTTCCAGCTGTGCTACAAAGGAGAACCTTCTTGTCTGTAGTAAAAGAGTTGACATTGCTGAGAACCAGGTCCAAAGTCTCATTATGCGAGTGACTGAATTACATCAGCTGAATGGCAGATCTAGAGCAGTGTCCGAAGCCAAAGTGAGGGCATTGATAGGAAAAAATTGGGACCCTGAAACATGGGATGGGAATATATCGGCTGATGATCCAGAAGAAGAGGATATTGTACCACCTCTAGAAACAATTGAAAGAGCTCAGTCAATAGATCTACCCCTCCCAGCTGAAGATAGTAATCCACTATCAACAAAACAACCCACACCTGAGCAGATTAACCAAACTACTCTAGGTCAAATGTTAGGTGGGGCTGCATCTCTACCATTCCCTGAGAGAGAAGCCTTACAAAATAGTGCCGAGAACACCCAGGAAACACCCTCACCATTGATAGTTTCTGCTAGACCTGTGACTAAAATTAAGGCAAGGAAAGCTCCTAAAGGTGAGGCCAACGTGATTACTCAAGTAGAAGTACGCTATACTCACAAAGAACTGCTCGAGCTTTCAAATAAGTATAAGCAGAAGCCTGGGGAGTATCCCTGGGAATGGTTACTGAGGGTGTGGGATACTGGTGCAAGAACTGTAATATTAGACTCTTCTTTCAATGTCTCAGTGAGAGAGGCTGAGAGGATCCACCTCCTTATTTGACTTGTTTACTGAGGCATGGGCTACCAGGTGGCCTAGATTAGACCAACTTGAGGTGCCCGACCTACCTTGGTACAATGTAGAAGAAGGCATCCAAAAGCTGAGGGAAATTGGTATGGTGGAATGGATCTATCAGGATACTCCCATAGACCCCAAAGGGGGTGTCCTGAGGACATATTCTTCACCACAACTATAAGGAACAAGTTGGTGAGGCATCTTTGAAGACTCCTATAATTGCTATGTTGTGTGCACCAGGATTAACTGTGGGAACTGCCTTAAGTGAACTCTGACATTTGCCCACAATGGGGCTGATTGGATTCTGTGGTGACAGAAGGCAAGTGTCAGCAGTGAATCAATAGAGACAGGGTGGACTTGGTAATAATAGACAAAAAGATTTTCATAGTAATCAAAGGAGCCTGTCTCCTGTGGAATTATGGCATTGGCTACTTAGTCACGGTGTCCCTAGGAGTGAAATATGTGGGAAACCTACTAAATATTTATGTGACCTATACAGGCAGAAGAATGCTGGATCAGGTGAACAGCAGGATAGGCAGTCATGATCACTCAATCAATTCCCAGAACTGAGCCAGTTTACAGACCCACTACCCCTTGAATGAGGGGAAGGCCGGGTCCTTGGAAGGACGACCCTGCTATATCACCGAAGATTTATGCTGTTAGTATTTCTTCTAGCCTTCCCCAAAGGGACCTGTGGCCTTTCACAAGAGTGACTGTTCATTGGGGGAGAAGAAACAATCAAACTTTTCGGGGATTACTGGACATTGGCTCTGAACTGACACTAATTCCAGGGGATGCAAAGTGTTTCAAAGACTCGCCAGAGTGTGGGCTTATGGAAGTCAAGTTACTAATGGAGTTTTCACTCAGGTATGCTTCACTGTGGGTCCGGTTGGTCCCTGAACTTATCCTATGGTTATTTCCCCAGTTTCAGAATGCATCATTGGAATAGACATACTTAGAAACTGGCAAAACCCCTATATTGGATCCCTGCAATGGCTATCATAGTGAGAAAGGTCAAATGAAAACAATTAGAATTGCCATAGCCTAGGAAAATAGTAAACCAAAGCAATACCACATTCCTGGAGGGATTACAGAGATCAGTGCCACCATGAAAGACTTGAAAGATGCAGGGGTGATGATTCCTACCACATCTCCATTTAACTCAGCCCTTTGGCCTATAAAGAAGACAGATGGACCCTGGAGAATGACAGTGGATTATCGTAAGCTTAACCAGGTGGTGACTCCAATTGCAGCTGCAGTTCCAGATGTGGTCTCATTGCTTGAGCAAATTAATACTTCTCCTGGTACTTGGTATACAGCTATTGATCTGGCCAGTGCCTTCTTCTCGATACCAATCTCAAAGAACCACTCAAAGCAGTTTGCCTTCAGCTGGCAGGGGCAACAGTACACTTTCACAACTCTCTCCGCCCTGTACATCAGGGTACATCAACTCTCCCACCCTGTGCCATAATTTAGTCCGAAGGGACCTCAATCGCCTGTTTATTCCACAAAATGTCACACTAGTCCATTATATTGATGACATTATGCTGATTGGACCCAGTAAGGAGGCTGTATCAAAGACTTTAGATTCATTAGTACAGCATCTGCGTACAAGAGGATGGGAAATTAACCCAACAAAGATTCAAGCACCCTCCACCTCGGTAAAATTTCTAGGGGTCCAGTGGTGTGTGTTGAGATATTCCCACTAAAGTGAAGAATAAGCTATTGCATCTGGCTCCAACAACGAAACAGGAGGCACAATGCCTAGTGGGCCTCTTCGTATTTTGGAGGCAACATATGCCTCATTTGGGTGCTCTACTTCGACCTAGTTATCAAGTGACATGAAAAGCCTCCAATTTTGAGTGGGGCCTGGAACAAGAAAAGTCTCTGCAACAGGTTCAGGCTGTCGTGCAAGCTGCTTTGCCACTGGGACCATATGATCCAGCTGACCCAATGGTGCTAGAAGAGTCAGTTGTTGATAAAGATGCAGTGTGGCATCTTTGGAAAATCCCTATTGGTAGAATCACAGCGTAGACCATTGGGATTTTGGAGTAAAGTTCTGCCATCCTGTGCAGACAACTACTCCCTCTTTGAAAAACAGCTGTTGATCTGTTATGGGGCCTTGGTGGAGACTGAATGCCTCGCCATGTCACCCAGTCACCATGAGGCCTGAACAACCCATCATGAACTGGGTATTGTCTGACCCACAGAGTCATAAAGTTGGAAGTGTGCAGCAACACTCCATTGTTAAATGGAAGTGGTACATACGAGATTGGGCCAGAGCAGGACCTGGAGGTACAAGTAAGCTGCATGAAGAAGTGGCCCAAATGCCCACAGTCCCCACTCCAGTCACATTGCCTTCTCTCTCCCAGTCTGCATTTATGGCCTCCTGGGGAGTTCCTTATGATAATTTAACTGAAGAACAGAAAGGTCATGCTTGGTTCACAGATGGCTCTGCACGATATGCAGGTGCCACTCATAAGTGGACAGCAGCAGCACTACAGCCCCTTTCTGGGATCTCCCTAAAAGATAGTGGTGAAGGAAAATCCTCCCAATGGGCAGAACTCTGAGCAGTGCACCTGGCCTTTCAGTTTGCCTACAAGGAAAAGTGGCCAGATGTGAGACTGTATATTGATTCATGGGCTGTGGCTAATGGCTTGGCTGGATGGTCAGGGACTTGGAAGGAACACGATTGGAAGATTGGTGACAAGGAGGAATGAGGAAGAGGTATGTGGATAGATGCCTCTGAATGGGCCAAAAAAGTAAAGGTAATAGTGCCTCATGTGAATGCTCACCAAAGGGTTACCTCTGAAGAGGAGGGCTTTAACAATCAAGTAGATAAGATGACACGCATTGTGGACACTGGCCCTCTTCCTTCCTCTGCCACTCCTGTTATTGCCCAATGGGCACATGGACAAAGTGGACATGTTGGCAGGGATGGAGGTTATGCATGGGCACAGCAACATGGACTTTCACTCACCAAGGCTGACTTGGCCACAACCACTGCTGAGTGCCCTATTTGCCAGCAGCAGAAACCAATGTAAATCCAAGGTATGGAGCCATTCCTCAGGGAGATCAACCAGCAACTTGGTGGCAAGTTGATTATATAGGGCCACTCCCATCATGGAGGGGCAGCATTTTGTTCTGATTGGCATAGACACCTATTCTGGATATGGATTTGCCTTCCCTGCACACAATGCTTCTGCCCAAAACACCATTCGTGGACTTATAGAATGCCTCACCCACCAGCATGGCATCCCACATAGCATTGCTTCAGATCAAGGAACTCACTTCATAGCTAATTCAGTGCGGCAATGGGCCCACGCCCATGGAATCCACTAATCATATCATGTTCCTTAGCATCCTGAAGCAGCTGACTTTATAGAATGATGGAATAGGTTCCTGAAGACAAAACTGCGATACAAATTATGTGGCAACAACTTGCGGGGATGGGGCAGTGTTCTCCAGGAAGCTGTAGATGCTTTAAACCAGCAGGCAATATATGGTGCTGTGTCTCCAATAGCCAGGATTCATGGGTCCAGGAACCAAGGGGTGGAAACTGGAGTGGCACCTCTCACTATTACTCCTAGTGACTCCACTTGCAGCATTTTTGCTTCCTCTCCCAGCAACCCTATGTGCTTCAGGTCTGGAGGTCCTGGTCCTGAAGGAAGCAACTCTCCCACCTGGAAACACAGCATGGATTCCACTGAACTGGCAGCTGAGAATGCCCCCTGACCACTTTGGGCTTCTCATGCCTTTGGATCAACAGATCAGGAAGGGTATCACTGTACTGAGTGGTGTGATTGACCCAGATTGCCAAGGAGAAATTGGACTGGTATTATATAATGGGGGTAAAGAAGAATATGTTTGGAATCCAGGAGATCCCATAGGCCAACTCGTAGTGCTACCATGCCCTGTGATAAAAGTTAATGGTAAATTACAGCAACCCCATCGTGACAGGACATCTAATGACCTAGACCCCTCAGGAATGAAGGTCTGGGTCACCCCACCAGGCAAAAAACCACAACCAGCTGAGGTGATTGCTGAGGGCAAAGGTAATACAGAATGGATAGTAGAAGAAGGTAGTTCTATCTACCAGTTATGACCACGTGATCAATTGCAAAAGCGAGGCTTGTGATTGTTCATGTATTTTCTGTATATGAGCTTATTGAATATCTTTTCTTTGTTCAGGTGTGATATATCAGCTACAATTGGACTCTGTGTTCTCATTTATATGTATGATAGATGTTTGCTGTTAAGTATAAGTTTGGTTTCATTGATGTCTGGAAATTTTATATGGCTAAATAATTGTGTACAGGTGTCACTCTGGCAAGGGGTGGATTGTTATGGGTAAGCTTGTGGTGCCAACATGACCAAAGACATAGGTAGGAATGTTGTGATGACATGACCAATGAACATATGCAATCTATTGAGTGGAAGAAATAGAAAAGGCTTGGCAAGCTCTGGCCTTGCTCTCTTGTTTTTGTGCAGTGGTTTGTTCTGTTGTGTATAGGGTCCCTAAGGATTGGATCTGACTTGAGGGAACCTAACAATAACAAGCGTGGTGATGTCTACCAGATCCCCATTCAATTTGCCTATTTAGCCTATGTGTGAAAAACAAACAGTTGGGTCTTGGAGGATAAAAGCGGATTCTCATAAAGTTAACCATGTGATGACTTCACTTGGAGCTGCTGGTCCACACATTGTTTCACTGCTTGAATATAGTAATGCATCTCCTGATACTTGATATGCTGCTGTCGATCTAGCCCATACTTTTTTCTCAATTCTAGTTCCTGCAGACTGCCAGAAGCAATTTGCTTTCCGCTTGCAAGGCTAGCAATACACTGCCACTGTTCTGCCTCAAGAATATATCGACCCACACCATCATTGAGATGCTTCCACTGCCACTGGATACACAAGACTTTCCACTCACTAGCCTATGATCTTTCTGTATGCTTCGTCATTGCATGTGTTCCATGAGTCTGAAGAGGAAATTATAGACTGGTATATGATATATGGGCTAATATTGGACTTAGAAACTGGGCTGGGATACTTTCTTAATATACAATTGCTCTTTATATAGGGTTTTCTTATGCACACAAGTGTCGATAAATTTGTTTTTCTGGTTATCCCAGATTAACACAGACTGACTGGTGTAAAGAATGACAGATAGCAATCCTTCCCTTGGGGGGTGGGGTAAGAAACAAAACCCCAAACACCTCACTCCCATTGAGTGGATTCCAACCCTAAGTGACCCTGTAGGACAGGATAGACGTGCCTCTGTGAATGACTGAGAGTTAACTCTTTATGGGAGTCGAAAACTTCATCTTTTCTTTTTGAAGCGCTGGTGGTATCTAACTGCTGACCTTGGAGATCAGAACTGAAAATGAAACCAGTAGACCAACTCATTGTCCAGCGCTCCCATGGGCTAAGGCGGAGGCTCATCTTCTTTTCTTAGGTCCTTCATTCTCTAGTTTTCTTTAGCGTTTCTCCTAAAGTTATTCCCTTAATAAAGCACTTGCATAAGAATTCTATCTTTACCTCTGTGTCCAAAGACCCCCACCTTAAGAATAATCCTTTGATTACCTATTCAAATTCGAGAAGACTGAGGTGGGGCATTACTGTTACTGCTGCCAGGATCTCTGTTTCGTACAGAATAGGTATTATTCACATGTTTCTGATGATCAGGAACCAGATAAAGAAAATGCCAGCGCACTAAAACCACTTTTCACTGACAGCTTGAATGTCACTCTGCTCCGGCACACCTTTAGTGTTCTGATTGTTTCGGTCTGAGTCTTCATGGTTGTGCCTTCTTTTGGTTACCTTGCAGCATGAAACAGAAAGTTAAAAGCAAACTACACGAGCACTAACTGCATGTAGGCTACTCTAGTTGAGTCTCGAGAATATTTCATTTAGTAGTATTTTATGATCCCTGTTTTATGTGGCTATTAGGGCCCCTCAAGTTGGCTATAACTCACAGCCACCTTATGTCTAACAGAACGAAACCATGCCCACTCTGTGTCATCCTCAAAATGGTTCTGTCTGGGCCTAATGCTACAATCATTGTTTCAGTCCATATCATTGATGGGTTCTCTCGCCTTTTCTGACCATCTGATATTTCACCAAGCATAATTTCCTTTCCCAGGTATTGCTCTCTCCCAATACATGTCTGTGGCAGTTAAGTTTCTTGTGTTAACATTGCACCTGTTAGAAGATATGGGTGGAATGTAACCTGTCAATCAAGCCACAGTCTGAAGTCTCCTTGATGGTATAAAGGTGTAAGATAGGGACCTTCCCTGTCTCTCTCTCTCTCTCTGCCACTGACCTGAGAGCTGCCAGAACCCCACAATGTTTCCATCTACCTTGGATCCTCATGACTTTGTTTCCACTGCCCCATGATCTTCCTGCATTCTGCATCATTGCCCGTGGCTGTGTGGATCTGAAGAGGGATTGATAGATGCATATCCATCAGTTGTATGGACTTGAGTTGGACTGGGCTGGGTAGGTTTCTTGATATATAATTACTTACACATATATGAGTATCACTGGATTTGTACCTCTAGTCAACCTGGCCTTACACCATGTCTAAAGTACATGAGACAAAGTTTCACCATCGTCACTTTTGAATAATATTCCGAATGTGCTTCTTCCAGCACAGATTTTTGTTGTTGTTCTGGCAGTATGTAGTACTTTCAAGATTCGTCCTTAATACCACATTTCAAATATATCAGTTCCTCTCTGCTGTTCTTTCCTTATACATGATGAAACTGATACTCAGATACACATGTAGTTAGTAGAGAATTCAAATTATCGTCTGCTAACTTTAAAACCACATGCAACTATTTTTTAACCAATGTGTTAGAGATAAAGTTCTGCATATGGAGAAAAATGTTTCCTTTTAAATCCAATTCCTATATAGAGGAAGTGGCTTCAAAAAGGTCATGTTAAATTGCATTATGTTTTCATTCAATTTTTCCATAAACATATAAAGTTCCTCTATCTATGCCCAGAGCACAGACAGTTTCTCTTCCACCAAGCCCAACTGGGTCCTTTCTCTGGTTCTACGAACCCATACTCCAGTTTCTTAAAGTCAATATTTCCCACCATAACCTTTGTGTTAGTCTGGGTAGACTAGAGAAACAAATTCATTGACACGCATATGAATATAAGGGAAATGTTTATATACAAGAGGAATGAAACATTGAGAAAGCACCCCAACCCACTCCAGTCCAAGGTCATAAGTTCAATACTAGCACATATGTCCAAAACCAGTCTATGAAGTCTCCTTCCAACTTACAAAGCATGTACAATGATACCAGGGCAATCACAGGCAAGTGGGTGCAGAGTCTTGTGTGTCCACTGACAGCAGAAGCATCCTGGCTTTAGCAAGGGTCTCCTTATGGCTCCTCATTTCCAGGGCTCAGGGTCTATCAGTAGTATCCATTGGCGGTAGAAGCATGTCAGTGCTGGCAGGGATCTCTCAGTGGCTTTTCAGGCTTCAGAGGTCTGGTTTCATCAGAATAAGACTGTGTGGCTTCTCCTCTGGTTCCTCCAGTTCCTCAGATGCTGCCATCTTGTCTTGTCACTCGAGCGTCTCCCAACAACTGGGGAGATGGTCTCTCATCTCCACGAGGGAAATATTGCATGACTTCCCAGAATTCTCAGAGAAAACCAGGCCCACAGAGGTCTCATTGGCTATCTCCAGATTGACTAGCTAGACTCCCCCCCTCCATTCCCAATCATGAAATTGACACACAATTATGACTGCCACAACCTTCATAGATTTCCCTTTGACACAGGAACAACCCTGTCAATATTTTCTATAGCCAGTTGCAGAAACTGATTAGCATGGGAATACAGAAGGCCAGCTCTTCCCCAAGCTCCAGGGTCCTCAAACTATGGCCAGGAGGCCACATGTGGCATGCCAAGGACATTTATCTGGCTCGCTGGGTGTTTTGCCACGCTGCAACTGCCTGTCCTGCTTATCAACCTACTCATACCGGGTCCGCAGCCAATTTGATCATAGTTTTTTTTTTTTTTTTGAAACTATAGTCTGACCCTCCAACAATCTAAGGGACAGTGAACTGGCCCCCTGTTTAAAAGTTTGAGGACCCCTGCAATCTTCCCATGGTTGGCTGAAGCAGGGACCCCATCTGAAAACTCACTTTCACTTGGCTCCTCCCCTAACTTGTCCTGTTTCACCCTACCCTCACCAGACTCTTTCGGAACACTTCCTTTACAAATCACTTGTTCCTAAATTCCCAGCTCAAGACCTCCTCCAGAGAGACTATGACGTTTAATGTACATAAGGAATAAGAGATGCAAACACTAAAACAAAAAAATCGTGTTAGTAGGTTTGCTCTTCCTGGTTCAACTTGTATTATTTTTTTCAGTTAAAATTTATATCTACGTTTGGTAAATTAAAATGGTAGCTATTAAGTTTAAAAAGTGCATGAATTCATACTGCTCAAACATAAGAATTAAGTGGGAAAGAAGAGAAAGCTCTGTCCAACTTTTGGAAGCTGATCAAGAAATATAAAAAGAATGGTAAGATCAGAAAACTATGACAACCATCTTTGAAATGATTATTGCAGGCAAGAATCCTCCATTGGTGCTAAAATTCCTAGCTAAAAGTTGAAGACAGGAGAGGGCATTTTTTTGTCTTTCAAAGGAGGTATTCACAAGACATTTGTTAAGTACAGGTAGAAAAGAATACCTTTATTGTGGAGAATCCAGGCAGTTACAATTTATAAAGTTTACATCACACAGCAGCAGCATGGACCTCCTGATGTGATATACTGAACAAACACAAAATCACACCTGTGCGCTTCCATTTCCACCTCAAAGACAGTCGGAATCAACTCTTGAGAAAACATCAAACTGCATTTTACAGAACTGGCCTGTATTATTCAGCAATACCAATGGTATTAGAAAGAAAGAAAAAGAGAAAAAATAAGGAGAAATTGTTACAAGTGAAAGAAGATGTGAAATGTAAATGTGGTTTATGATTTTGAGTTTTCCTTTGCTATAAAGGATATTGAAAGTGGAGAGGAGTTCTACTGGGGTGGGGGGAGAGACACTCAACAATACTTTTATAGAACAAAAGGGGGTAGAATATGCCCACTGCTAAGTTCCTAATGAGTCACCTTTGACCTAGTTTCTATTCAGCCCTTGGGGACCCAGCCTGTCTGTTCTAGTTTGCTGGGATTTCAGATTCTGTTGTCTCAAGGCACACGAAATCCGTCATAGACCACACCAAAAGAATGTTATGTGAAGACTGCATTAAGTGAACTGGGTTTTACATCAAACTTACCTGTAATATTTAAGGAACTGGCTTACTCCTTTGGACTTAAGGTCGATTTGACATTGGAAACTATCCCATTCTATGACACCTAAATAATGGTGTGATGTTGTATGGATGGTAAAAAAAAAAAGAAGTGGATGAAATTACCATAAGGAGCAGCAGAATCAAAGCAATAATCAGAATCTCATTCCCATGCACTTAAAGAATTGGCTAATATAACTATGATGTCTTTATGTATGAAATAGACGGGAAACCTACTATTTACTTGATATGTGCAAGTGAGAGAATTCTAGATCAAGTGAATGTCAGACTAATTGAATCACTAGACTAGGATTTCACAGCCCTTCAGCTCAATTTACAAACTTGAGCCAGCTTACAGACCCACAATACCATGAATCAAGGAGAAACAGTCCCTTTGGTACTCCATTACAGTACCCAAAGTTATAGTATCAATCATTCTCCCAGTCTTCTTTGAAGGGAACTATGATCCTTAGAGTATTGAAAAGCAAGGAAGTTACTTTAAGGACTGTGATGGGCCCTCCCCAAGTCAAGTGAATTTCTTTCTTCTTCCTTCCTTCCTTTCTTTCTATTAATCATTTTATTGGGAATCCTGCAACTCTGATCATAATCTATACATTTATCAATTGTGTCAAGCACATTTTTACTTTTGTTGCCAACATCACTTTCAAAACATTTTCTTTCTACTTGAGCCCTTGGTATCGGCTCACTTTTTCCTCCCTCCCTTATGAACCCTTCATAATTTATAAATTATTATTTTTTCATGTCTTATACTGATCAATGTTCTCCCTTCACCCCATTTTCTGCTGTCAATCTTTCTAGGAAGGGGAAGGTATATATAGATCATTGTGATTGGTGTGTTTCTATTGTGATTGGCCATTTTGAAAATGAAATAATCAGACTTTGGGGGTTTTAATGAACACTGGCTCTTAATTGGACTAATTTTTTTT
Source organism: Nesogale talazaci (assembly GCA_004026705.1). Lineage (NCBI taxonomy): Eukaryota > Metazoa > Chordata > Mammalia > Afrosoricida > Tenrecidae > Nesogale > Nesogale talazaci. Next base: position 42,330 of record PVJH01014891.1, on the reverse strand, counting down.
TGAAGGTGCAAACCTTGATTTTAATCAGCAGGTACTTCAAATCCTCCTCACTTTTTTTTTTTTTTGTTACTTGATTTAAAAAAATTTTTTTTTAAATTTTAGTGGGGGCTCTTACAGGTACAACAACATTCAGTACATCATTTGTATCAAGCACATTTACTCACATGTTTCCACATACATTTCCCAACATTTTCCACTTGAGCCCTTGGACTAATTTGAGGAGTACCAAGACATCACTGTAGCCTACCCGTCAGAGTAGTAACATATAGAGGTCAGGTTATTAATGAAGTAAGCTCAAGTTCATCCTACAGGAGATCCAGGGAATTCTTGAACCCACTCTGTAGTTATGTAGTTTCAAGTTTTGGAAAATATAATTGAATAGACATAATCAGCAAGTTATAGTACCCCCTATGTTGGATTCCTGACATGTAGAATAAGGATTCGAAAGGTCATTTGGAAACTACCATATATACTCAAGTATAAGCTGACCCAAATATCAGCCGAAGAAGCCAATTTTACCACAAAACTGCATTAAAATGTGCTGAAAAACTTGACTTATAAATGAGTGTAGATGGCATTAGAACTGCCTATATATAGGTAAATTGTAAACCAAAAGCAGTATTACATTCTTGGAGGAAATTTGAGGTAAAAATTTTCATCATGCTTGTGTTCATAATTAATGCTCATGGTAGCAGCAGTCAAGGGACTGGTTGTATTAGGTAAATCTGCTACACAAGATTTCTTTAGCCTAGTAAGATGCAAGGATGTTATTTTGAGGACTAAGGTGAGTTCTACCCAAGCCATGGTGTTCTCTGTTGCCTCATAGGCATATGGAAGTTGTTCACTGAATGACAAAAACATACTAAAGAAGAATCGATGCATTTGAATTATGGTGCTGAAAAAGAATAATAAAAATACCATTGACTCTTAAAAGGATAGAATAATGACCACACTGCTCTTTGGAAACAAAGATGGCAAGACCTCATCTTGCATACTGTAGATATATTGTCAGGAGAGGCCAGTCCCTGGAAAAGGACATGGTGCTGAGCAAAGATGAAGGGCCGTGAAAAAGAGGAAGGCCCTCAGTATGATGAATTGATAGCACGAGTCCAGTAATGGCCTCAGACCTAGGTACAAGTGAAAGGAGGGTGCAGGACCATGCAGTGGTTTGTTCTGTTGTGTATAGGGTCCCTAAAGATTGGATCTGACTTGAGGGAACCTAACAATAACAAGCGTGGTGATGTCTACCAGATCCCCATTCAATTTGCCTATTTAGCTTATGTGTGAAAAACAAACAGTTGGGTCGTGGAAGATAAAAGCAGATCTCATAAAGTTAACCATGTGATGACTTCACTTGGAGCTGCTGGTCCACACATTGTTTCACTGCTTGAATATAGTAATGCATCTCCTGATACTTGATATGCTGCTGTCGATCTAGCCCATACTTTTCCCCTCAATTCTAGTTCCTGCAGACTGCCAGAAGCAATTTGCTTTCTGCTTGCAAGGCTAGCAATACACTGCCATTGTTCTGCCTCAAGAATATATCGACTTTCCATCCCTATATCACAATTTAGTCTGCAGGAACCTGGATCATTTTTTCCTTCCATAAAACATCACACTAGCTCATTACAATGATGACGTTAAAGCAATTGGGCCTACTAAGAAGAAAAATGGTTCTAGTATCAGCTACAACCATGTGATCAGTTACAGAAATGGGGACATGTGAAGTTCTTGCTTTTTTGGTTATATTTATAAATGTAGTATACATATACATAGAGGCATTTGTTCAAAGATTTAATTAGCTTTAATTCCATTTTCCGTACAAAATTTGAAGTCAGTGTGTGTGTGCTTTGTTTTCTTCTAGATATTATCATATAATTTATTATAAAATATAAGCTGCAAAAGGGACTCATGTTTCAGAATTTTTGCAAATTAGTTGTAGCATGTTAGGCATAAGTATTAACTTTCTTTTCTTTTTAAAAAATTATTTTCTTTATTTAGATACTTTGTATATGGTTGAAAGAGGTGTATAGATGCCAAATTTGCAAGGAAAGGACTGTAATAGTTATTGTCATGTATTAACTTGGCTAGGATATGTTTCTTGGGAGTTTTTAGCAGACCCTTTATCATATTTAATTTTTTGATTTCACACACACACACACACACACATATATATACATACACACACATCTATGGATATCTCTATGCTTACTTCATTTGCTCCTTTAAAGAATCCAGTCTAAACATATGGCAAATTTTATGAAACATGACCCATATATCACATCACATGCAAAAAAGGACATAAGATGGATCAAAGACCATTGTAAAATTGAGCACTATGAAGATCATCAATGAAAAAATATGGGCCATATTAAGAGTCCTAACACAGACAGAGACTGAAATTTCATAAAAAGCAGATGATTAGTGTATCAAAAATTTCACAAAAAGGGAGAAACAGAACCCACAGATGGAGAAGAAAAATTTTGTCAGTGATTGTGTTAGTCTAGGTTGACTAGAGAAACAATTCCAGAGACACTCACATGTGTAAGAGAAAACTTCATGTGCTGTGTGATCAAGAGTACTTGTATACTAAGAAAATACCACAGTGTCCAGTCCAGATCAAGTCCATGAGTATAATGTTAGTCCCTACATCCAATAACAGTTTATAAATCCCTCTTTAGACTCACGCAGTATGTGCAATGGCAGCCTTGCAATGATGCTTAATGCAGGAAGATCTCAGGCCAGTGGGTACAAAGTCTTGTGAAACCAGTGGCAGTGGAAGCATCTCATCACTGGTGCAGGTCTCCACGTCGCTCCTCCAGCTCTTTGAGTGTCTCAATAGCAGGCAAAGGAAGGCAGAGTGGGTGTGTGTTCTGCCTCCAGGGAGGAAGACAGGAGTTCCCAGAATCCTTAGGAGAAGACCATCCCCCATAGAGGCACCATTGCCTGTGATCTGGTTGATAGGCTATCCTCTAATACTTCACTCAAGTCGACAGGAGATTATGTGACTGGCACAATACTATAAAAGACAAGAGAGTAAGCTCTCAAATTTATAGAAAACTTTACTTCAACAATGAAAGGACAAGGAATCTAATTTTAAAATGGGAAGGGAACAGGAAAAGACATTTCACTAAATCTCTTTAGACAGCCTATGATCAATACTCATGATCATGAACTGGTAGAGCAGTGATTCTCAACCATTCTAATGCCGCGACCCTTTGAGACAGTTCATCATGTTGTGATGATCCCCAACCATAAAACTATTTTTATTGCTTCTTCATTACTGTAATTTTGTTACTGTTAAGAATTAGGTGACCCTTGTAAAAGAGTCGTTCGACCCCTAAAAAGGTGGTAGCCCACAGGCTGGGAACCGCTGTATTAGAGAGATGAAAATTAAAACAATGAGATACTATCTCAATCCATCAAAATAGCAGAGTTCAAGTAAATAGAAAACAATGAATGCTGACAAGAATGTGGGAAGACTGAATTGCTTATAAATTGCTGCTGGGAGCATAAAATGGTGGAAAGAGATGTCACTTCAGAAAGTTGGGAATGGAAATATCATATTACACAGCAATCCTTTTATGTTATATATATTTTAGGGAAATAAGAGCCATGACTTCAGGAATACCTGAATAGCCATGTTAATTTCAGCACTATTCATAATAGCAAAAAAAAATGGAAACCTAAATGCCACAAGTGGAATAATAGATTAAATAAAGTTTGGTACATGGACACCATAAAATACTATGAAAAGTTAAAGAGAAACAATGAATCTATGGAATACCTCATAAAATGGATGAATTATGTTGAATGAAATCAGTTAATCACAAAAGGATAAATATTATATATGTTCCTTTTGTAAAAGTCAAGAAAATATTTTCACATTAGAAAGAAACATTCTTGATGACTACCAGTGGTGGGAGGATTGGGGAGTAGACATGTGAATTTGAGTAAAAAGAAAGACAATATACAATAAAGAGGAGAGTGGAAAAACATAGAGGCAGGGGAAGACACTGGGACATTTGCAAGAGTTAAAGACAATAGATATAAATACTGTTTTATATATATATATAATACTGCAATAAAGGTGATCTATGCATAGATGCATGTATGTATACATAGGCTGAATGAGTGTCAAAGGGAGAGTAAGAGGATGCCCATAAATGTATATAAGTTTGAAAGAGGTTATTTATGCATGGCTAGTTACCCTGGCTGCAAATATATCCATGGACGTAGTGAAGCTTATCAGGTGAAAGTTGTGAGACATCTTAGATATAAGCAGACACTTTCAGGGAATGAGGTGCTGGGTCTAGGGAGTCAGGCCCCGCGTTTTATGGGATACCAAGATCAGCTGGAATGATAATATAACCCCAAAAGATAATGCTCTACATCTTACTCCGCGGTCAACTGTGACGAGGGACTTAAAAGCTCATGAGCAGTCATTTGAAAATTGCAGACATATGGAAACTATTAGACGAATGGGCGAATAGGTCATTCAAATGTCAATCTCTATGCGCCTATGACAGAAGACATAAATAGTACCTGGCTACCTCTCCCAAGTCTTCTGAAAGGGATTATGTTGGAAGGTTCAGGATAGAGAGGGGAGAATGTGGAACAAAAGTCAAAATCACAGAAGACACCAGCCTAACATATTGGCTAGAGTCTGGAGGAATGCCCAGGACTATGGGTTGTACTCACCCCTCAGATCTGGACATGAACTCACCCCCATTGTCCAAATTTCAGCCAATCAATAGGCAAGTCAATATAGGGAACAATACCACTGTGGAGTTAACTATCCCTTAGAATGATTGATAATTTGAGATCAGAAGGCATTATTTACCAAAGTGCAGCGAAGTTAGGAAAGAAGGAAGAATAGAAACAGGAAACACAGGGAAGAAATGAAAAGAATGTTATCTTTGGGGACGGCAATGAAACAAATATGCATAAATTATTGAGTTAAAAACTTGTCTGCTCCATAATCCTTCAGTCAATTCACAAAGTTTTTAAAACATTGGGTAAATTTTAGGTATCAGTGCTGTGCTTATAACCCAAATGCTACTTATTGCATTATACTCTTAAAGTAGCTTGGGGGATTTACCTCGATGATATGTTATTCATTGATAAATAAAATACAGGTTCTCCAGAAGAGCTGAGAATATTTATAATGTTAAAGCAAAGCCACATATTTGGTTACAAATGGTTATTTGGGGATTGCTTTGATTTTGATGGAAATATATATTTGTCTCAAAATTTCATCGCTGGGCCTCTAAATATTTACCCAGAGGAGCAACTGCTGTGATTTACATCTTGAGGGTAGCTTCTATGGCACGAGCTCTCTCTGTGATATTCCTCTGAAAGGGCATCATGAAATCCTCAAAGTCCACATCATATGTGAGCTTCTCTCGCAACAGTTCTCTCTTCCGGATCAGATCTGCTGTGGTGGGCTCAGGACTCCAAATCTTAAATAAACAGCCACACCCATGTCAGGCACAGGATGACAGGCAGTATATATGCTCATTTTAAGACAATTTTCCTTGTTAACTTTAAACTAGCATATTGGCTCTCAAATATAACTGTTCCTTTTTCTTACTGGCTATAAAGATGGTTGCATAAACATAACTTTTTCTGATGAAAAACATCAGTCCAGTCCAGTTAAATTTCTGATAACCCTGGGACCAGATGGTGAGCACAGGAATGAGAAGACACATTGGGTTTACTACTTTTACATCTCATTGGGGGAGGTGGGTGTCAACATTATTTTCATAGTGGATGACAGAGAAAGCTGACAGCATTATAGCCAACATTTTTCGATGGATTCTATAAATACAACTCTTATTTTCCTTCCTTCCAACCCAATACCTCTACCTCTTTCATTGTAGATATTTTAGGGGGCTACTGTTTGACTCGATATGATACATCAACTAAGATAGTAGTAGTGGATACAAAGGGGAATAGTAGAGTTGGAGAAACACTGAATACTAATATTAATAGAATCTGGTGGTCAAATTGTTGTGGGAAATATCACTGACCAAAAGAAAAGACAATCATTAAAGAATTAAAATTAGTATTGAAATAAGAACACAGGGAACCTGGTTTGGGGGACAAAACAAGATGATTATAGGAGTTGGAAGTATGTATATACTCCCGTATAAGCTGAGTTTTTCAGCACATTTTAAAGGCACTTTTTATGGTAAATTAAGTGCCTCGGCTGATATTTGGGTTGGCTTATACTCGAGTATATGTGGGAATTGGGCAAAATGACAAAACGACACTGACAAAAGCAAAGCAAAACAAAGTTTGGTAATTAGAAAGCAAAATAAAACAACACAAAATGACATGTTAGAGTACTTACCCTTCGTGGAACAAATGTGATGTCAACTTTCTTGGTATAACCTCTGGTAATCAAAGAATTGAGATAAACCACATTATCCTTAGGTTGTTTCTTTTCCTCCAATATTTCTGGTACAGTATAAAATGAAGAAAGTGGTTCCTGGAAATATCAAAAAGTGTTGATCAACTAAAAACAAATAATTTATACCATCTAATAATTGTTGTTGGATATGTTCCTCAGAGGCCAAATAAATAGCAAACTCAGAATTTCACTATAAACAAAAACTAAATTCATTATCATCTAGTCAATTATACTAGTTCTATACAAATAATAATTTGAGGTGAAATACAGGTTATTAATATAACTTTGGGGGAAGATAATGATTAATTTGGTTTAATTATATTTAGTTAGTAACATCAGTTACCTGTGGTCATCTCATTAATGAAAAGGATGGATTCCTACTAAAATAACGGTGCATAGAGTAGGAACTTTACCTGATTAATTCTCCTTCAGCTCTTGTCATCATTACCTAAGCACTCTATGTTTACTACTCTCTTTGCCTACGGTCCTATGCATTTCCAACCACCCGCATTTCCTCTAGCCTTTGAGCTCATTGCAATTGATGATATTAAAAGTTTTCTTTCCCCTGGCCTGTAGCTGCTAAAGATCTCCAGGGAACCTTGTGTTTCCCTTGTAGATGCTACCAAAGTCGGAATGGATTTAGAGTTTCCCTACCAAAAGCAAGGCCTGATGACTCCATAATATTCCCTTGGTAGTTTAGAGGTACCAGAACCACTCCAGATTACCAGGAATACCAACCTGTACCCTCGGGAACCTTTACAATCACTTCTTAAGATATCAAAATGACAAATGATTCAACATCTAGTGGTATGCGTTAACATTTCTTTGGGAAGGATGAAAGCAATAACAGATTTTGGAACCAAAATGAAGGAAGATCATACTTTGCTTCATTCCTCATAAGAGTTTCCCTACTACCCTGTCTGGTCATCTCATCAAATCTGTATAATTTAGGATCAAATATATACATAGTATTAGTTTCTGTTTCTACTTGCAGAATTTGGATGAAGCATGGATCCTTTTTGCAAGGAACACTTTTTAGACTTTTTACCAATAATTCCAATTTTTTCCCGCTGGATATTTCCTTAATTGTTGTTAGATGCTATCAGGTTGGTTTCAACTCATAGTAATCATACACACGACAGAATGAAATAATTCCCAGTCCTGTGTCATCCTCGCACTTGATTGTGATCTTTGACGTCATTGTTGAAACCACTGTGCCAGTTCATCTCATTAAGGGTCTTCAATTTTTTTTTAACTGTCTTTTTACTTTACCAAGCATAAGGACAAATCTCACTTGATAATAAGTCCAAAGTATGTGAGATAAAGTCTTATTATCCTTGCCTCCATAGATTTACCAATCCTGGACTTCATATACAGAAAAATATTAACGGACAAACAAACAAGAACAACAAAGTAAAACAGGTAAAAATCTCAATCAAAAAGACAGCAAGTATTAAGAACTAGGCAAATTTAAATGAATAATGTGGAAGATGTATATTTTCAGGTATAGGGGTGGAGTCTAGTCTGTCAATGAGGTCACAGCCTCATGATGCCTCCTTGTACGCCTAGCCTTCTATGAGGATTCTGGGAACTTTTTCTCTTGCTCTGGTTTCACCTTCCTGTTGAAGAGCCACACTCGGAGAGCTGGAGGAGCCACCTGAAGACCCGCACCAGCACTGACATGCTTCCACCACCATTGGATCCACAAGATTTTGCACCGGGCTGTGATCTTCCTGCATTATGAATTGTTGCATGTGACTGCCTGAGTCTAAAGAAGGATTTCTGGACTAGTATTGAACTTATGGGCTAATCTTGGACCAATGGACTTGATTTAGACAGAGCTGGGCCATTTTCTTTATATACAATTAATTACTCATTGATATAAAGTCCTTCCCTATACATATATGACAGTCTCTGAGTTTGTTTCTCTAGTCTCCCCAGCCGAAAGCAGGCCGTAGGGAGATTAAATGATGGGATGTTAAATCTTAACCTAACTGCACCTGCAACAATCCACTCTACAGTATCCTTTGCTAGCACCTTAATTCAATAGTATCAATTTTTCTTAGCTTTACCTTATTCAGTGATCAACTTTCATATACCTCTTTGGCTTGAGTCAGGCACACTTTAGTCCTCAAAATAATATCTTTGCTTTCAATACTTTAAAGAGGTGTGTGCAACAGGTTTGTATCATTTGATTCTCTGACAGGTCCTCTTATGAGCATTGATTGCAGGTCCAAGCAAGAAATCCTTGAGAACTTTGATCCTCTCTCCACTTATCGTGATGTTACTTCTTGGTCCAGCTATGAAGATGTGAGGTGCAATCCACACAAAAGGCTGCAGTCTTTGATCATCATCAGGAAGGGCTTTAAGTTCTCCTCACTTTCAGCAAGCAAGGTTGTATAATCTGCATATTGCAGGTAGTTAATAAGTCCTCCTTCAATCTCGATGCCACTTTTCCTTCATATAGTCTAGCTTCTTATACTATCTGCTTGAAAAGAATGGTTGAAACAAATAAACCTGATGTATACCTTTCTTGATTTGTACAAGGCACAGTGAAATGGCCTAGGTATATCTCACTTTTTTCAATGTTAGCCACAGTTAGTTTTTATCCAAACAATTGAATATATTTTCACTGTCAGTTAAACAAAAGTAGGCATCTCCCTGATATTCTTTCTCTACTTTGAGTCAAGAGCCTTGCGACATTAGCAATGATAACCATGTTCTCCTCTGAATCTGACTTCAAATCTGGTAGTTCCTTCCTTGTTAATGTATTGCTACAATCATTATTGAATGAACTTGCGAAATTTAACTTTAACAATATAGTATTAAGACTGTTCAGTAATTTCCACCTTCTATAGGTCTTCTTTTTACTTTATTATTATTAATGGGCACACATAGGAATCACTTTCAGTCAGTCAGTCAGCTTTCTAAGTTCCAGACTTTTAGAATAGGTGAGTACATCCAATGCATTACTAGTTTCTTGAAACATTTCAATTGTTATTCCATAATTCCCAGCAGTTTTTGGCCCCCCTCCCCAATTCCGTTAGTGCAACTTGAATTTCTTCTTTCATTAACAACAGCTTTTTATTATATGCTACCTCTCGGAAAGGTTGAATATCAACTAGGTTGTTTTTTTTCTTTTGGTATAGTGACTATGTGTATGCCTTCCATCTTCATTTAATGCTTTCTGTATCATTCAACATTTTTATTTTGTTTATAGAATCTGTCAATATTGCAAGTGAAGGTTTGAATTTTTTCTTCAGTTCTTTAAACGTGAGATATGCTCAGGATGTTCTTCCTTTTGCTTTTCTAACTCCAATTTAGATACATTTCATTAAAATACCTTGACTTTTCAGGTTACCCTTTAATATTTTTTGTTCAGCTCTTTTACCTCATCCCCCCCCAACCTGATTTAGCTGCTGTGTCCAAGAATACATTTCAGAGCTCTTCTGATAGCCACTTGAATATTGTCTATCTTTTAAATGACCTTTTATTTTCTTTATATCTGATGATCTTGGTGTCATCCCATAACTTCTCAGGTTTTCTGTTATTAGTGTTCAAGAAGTCAAATCTACTTTTGAAATGGTCTAGAAATCCAGCCAGGATCTACTCAAGAAAATGTTTTCATTTTCTTCAACTGCAGCCTGAACTTACATACGAGCAATTGATGACCTGCTCCATAGTCAGCCCTTAACCTGGATTGGGCTGATACTGTTGAGTTTCTCCATAATCACTGGTCACCCATGCAGTCAATTCTATTCCTGTGTATTCCACTGCTTGTTTGTCAGTTTGTTGTACTGTGGTGACTTGGATGTTGCTGTGCTGCTGGAAACTATCCCACTGACATTGAAAATACCAGCAGAGTCATTCAAAGTGAAGAGTCTTCAGAAGAGCTTGTAAATTAAGAATAGACTATGACAAAGGAATAGATTGTCCATTTCAGAGGGATTAAATACTGAAAACCTTATAAACAACAGGGGAACAGTCAGATAAACTGCTTAATGAGGCTGACAATATGAATTGCATATTGTTTTATTCATGTTGTATAATGATATGTGTCCCACAAAACAATATTTTAAGGAATTCTAGTTATTTGTAGTTATCCAAAATTTGTTCTTACCTCTTCTTTCTTAATTTCAGGGCCTTCAGTCTTTGGTTTTGGTTTGTTTTTTAGTTTTTGATTGTCTGCTTGTTTGGGTAAGTTATCTAGCTTTTCTTTAATCAGCTCCATTATTCTAGAATCAGCATATGCCCTTGCAACATCCATTGCAGCATGCCCTAATAAAAATATAAATTTAGAGTTAAAACAACTAATTCACGATAAGTCATGTAGGAAAATCTCAGTACATAAAGCCCTAAGCATGTAGTGATTACTAAAGCAAACACTATATGGAAAGTAAGGGTTAGAAAATCAGGGCTTCTCAAACTTTTTAAACAGGAGGTCAGTTCACTGTCCCTCAGATCATTGGCAGGCCAGACTCTAGTGCTTTTTCCTTAATATGAATAAATTCACTGCGGGCCCAGAATGAGTCAGCTGCTAAGCAGGCCAGCAGTGGTGGCAAAAACACCTGGTGGTCGGATAAATGTCCTTGCTGGGCTGCATGTGGCCCACGGATTGTAGTTTGAAGACTCCTGGGGTGATAGGTTTTTTAAGGTAAAGTGAGCTCTAAAATTCCAGGATATAAAAAAAAGCAATTTACTGACCTCCTCACTAGTTCTTTTTCTTAAAATATTTTAGGAGGGTTCTTAGAAAATGGATGGGAAATACAAAGGTTACATTTTAAATATTCAGTAGGTGGTTCTCTTCCATATTTACCACATTTTCATTTAATGAGAGTTTTGTTTGAACTAGAATGTGGTTCTATAATAATAAAATTCCAAAGGCTTAGGATCTAACATTAATTCTTCATTTCTCAATCTAACCATCAATAACATGAACACATACCCTTTCTATTTTCCATCTGAAATTTAGCACCAAGATCAAGCAGATATTTTACAGTATCCAGTCTACAGCTCTCAATCGCTCTACTTAAAGGAGTTGAGTTGTTGATTGAAGTTGCATCTATTAAAGCACCAGATTTAACAAGAAGTTCAACAATATCTTGTTGGCCGGCATGGCATGCAAAATGTAGTGGAGTCCACAGAAAATTATCTGTTGCATTAACATTCGCCCTGTAATATACGATAGATGCACAAAATCAACAAAGTGGCTGTTCCATGAACACAACATTACAACTGCAAAGTAAAATTTAGTTTTATCAAGTTTCAAATTAGGGAAACTTTAAGTAAAATAAACGCTGGGCCATAAATTTTCTTGACATCTTTTTATTCTACAGTACTTGAAAATGTTGTTTCTTTATGGGTATACAGTTTGTTTAATTTTTATAGGTCCTCAGGTCCTGGTAACCATTTTTCCCAAAGTTGAAACAAAGAAAAATTACACAACTGAATCTAGTACAGATAAAAGATTACAGGCAATATGAAAGTTATGCCATCCAATTTTGTATCTGCTTTCTCTGCAGATCATGAATTTTAAAATTCTCTTTTCATCATTAAAATTACAGGCATGATAATGTATTATTTAAAAACACAATCCTTTTTTTCTGACAATCCACTGTCCAAAAAACTTAAATTTCATTAATTGCTTTATACTTCTCTTGAAAATATATGTTTGAGCCTTTCTTTGTAATCAAAATGATAATAATACTAGTAACAATATTTTTTATCAACACTATCCTAGCTGTCACACCGCTAAGACTAAGTACTTTGAACCTTTAAACTTACTTATCATCAAATCTGTGGAATAAGTCTCATTAACTCCTTATATATAAATGAGAAAACTGAGGCACAAAATTGCTATTTACTCCAGGTTTCTACTATATATGTATGGAAGACAAAGGAATTAACCCTCAGCAACAGTTTAGGATTCAAAAAGAGTAAAAATCTTATACTTTGATAATTTTAAAGTATTTTCAGGTGACCTAAGGAAAAGAGTGAGCTTGCTGAAATGGGACAGTAAGTTTTAGATGGTTTAAACCATGACTTTAGTTCCCCTATGGAGCAGATGCTAATATACTCAGCTACTAACTAAAAGGGTGAGTCTAACCAGTGCTTCCTTGGAAGACAGGTCTGGCAATCTTTTTCCTAAAATCAACCACTGAAAACCCTAACTGCTCATTAATTGTTTTAGACAGAGCACAGTTTTTACTCTGACACACATGAGATTTTCATGAGTAGGAGTCAATTCCAGGTTAAATGCTTTTCTGTGTTTTCTATCCCATGCCAACTAGGTTAAGATCTGAGACCAAATTGATTTATTTATGAGACTAATCAGACCCCAACCAAAAAGCTCCTCTATCCCCCACCTGAGAACTGTGATGGCCTTCACTACGGGGGTGAGTTGCTATTGGCAGAGTTACTTTGGTTCCCCACATAAGATCTATTTATAATCTAAGGGTTGAAGTATATTTCTATCTAATTTTAAATTCTAGAACTAATCATTTATTCCTCTTTCAAATCCTTGAAGTTTACATGCTCATAAAACTTTCAGCCTTTAACAAAAAAGCGTACCCTTTTTCCAGAAGAAACTTGACTGCGTCCGTGTTGCCACTTGCACAGGCAGTCATTAGTGGAGTTTTATAATACTGATCCTTCATATCCACGGGTATTCCCGATTCAAAGGCTTTCTTCAGAGAAGCCAGGTCCCCTGCCTTGGTGACAAAATTAATATTTGCAAATACCTTCATTGGCTCATCAATGTACCACGCAGAATCATCCTGAATGGGATGTTCTGGTGGGTGGTCCCTGTTGAAACGAGTGCAATCAGTGACATTTTTGTAGGTTTCAATCATATAATATGGTGGCCCGCCGTCTTTCCTCGTTGGAAATGCATTCTCCGGGATGACACAGATTGGGAGAGGCAAAACAAATTTGCCTTTCTTTCCTTTTTTACCTATCCCCTTTTTCTTTTTCTTAGGCCCATAGGCTCCCAAGACATAAGCCTTGCTTAAGTATCTCGTTCCTTTAAAGAAATCGTTAATGTTAACTCCTCCTCCCCTGGATTTTTCATGAAGTTGTGCTATGCTGACAAGCTGCTCCGTGTCCAAAAACTCTTGCCTCTCCTCCAGCGTCAGGATAAAGTCCTCCTTGCTGACGGTTCCATCACCTCTGTCCACAAATGAAAAAGCTTCCCGAAGAAAAGTCTCATGCTCTATGGACCAATCATGTAGTCGAAGAGCCCAGAGTGGATTGGGATTTTTGACTCCTGGCTTGGCAAGTCTATTGGCAATTCGCTCGGCTTTGCCTATTTCTTTGCTTGCTGCTTTGAAACCACCGTCCTTGGCCACCATCCTGGGTGTCTTATGCTGTAAGTTCTTCCATTTCAAGTCACAACCTAAAACATGAAGCAGCATTATTATGCGTGATGTCAAGGTTCCTGCTGACCCCTAAAATCATATGCATCCAACTGTTTCTTACTTGGGAGTCATCAGTCAAAACTTTCAACATTATACTTCCCTAGAGTTGAATCTATTTAGCAATTATCATTGTAAAATTAGGCTGAGGTTGTTTTTTTTTTTCTTCATTTTGTTCTATCCTGAGGTATCTGTGAGTCTAATTTATATTCTCTGTCTTCAAGGATTAGGTAACTTATTCTTTTAGACATTTGAAGCAAATATCATTTCGGTTTGCTTACTAAGGTGATTTGCTGTCAAGAAATTTGAATGCACAAAGTGCCATTTGAATTTGGAAATCCTGATGCAGACCATTTATGTGTAATCTTATGAGGTCAGAATATTGAATGAAGTGCATTTAATTTTTTAATGACTATGATTTTCAATCTGCATACAATCTTATACTATAGTTTATGTATATTGTGATCTAGTTGTTGGTTTATGGCAAGGTCACATGAATAACCTTAACAGGGAAGAAAGACATTTGACAAGCAATCTGAGGAGACTTGTGTACTGTATTTGTGTGTGCAAGTTAGATATTAGGATTCACCTTACTTTCCAGTCTCTCAATTAACAACAGGATGAGACCAACATTGTCTGTAGAAAGCCTCCAAACAAATTAATGTTTTGAAATGCATCAGAGAATTTACACAGTGCTACCAGTAAGGTTACATTATCTAGAGGAAAGATCTTATAGACATTAAAAGTAAATGATATGTATAAATAAGTCAGATTATGATGAAGCTTTCTAAATTTTCAATCGAGATCCTCAACTCCCTTTGGGGGTTGCTTAGTACATCCTGTATGTCAGATAGTTACATTAAAATTCATAACAGTAGCAAACTTATAGTTATGAAGTAGCAATGAAAATAATTTTATTTTCACAACATGAGCAACTGTATTAGTCACAACATTAAGAAGTTTGAGAACCACTGGAAATTCAAGAGAAATGGCATCGCATTCATTGTAAAACTGGACATTTCAAGATCTGAAATTACAATACTATACATGAAAGGACGTATCCATGCACATACAAGGATATCCAGTGAATACAATGTTTTTCAAATTTAAGGAACAAGCTCTAAAGTTAGTGATTATGCAAATTGAAAAACTAACTCTCCCAATTTCTTCAATAAGAAATTGATCAAATGCAATAAAGATATACATGTATAATTATTGATGATTGAAATTCAAAGGATGTAGACAAAGGAAATAACAAATGCACTTGGTGTTAGAAATGAAATTAGAAATCACATAATTAAATTTCACAAGATCTATGACTTCTTTACCTCCAATTCTTTTTTTCAACAACACTAACAATGGCTATCTATACATGTGGACTTCTCCCAAAGGAATACACAGACATCAAATTGACTAGACCTGTGGGAAGAGATGATGAAGAAGCTCAATATCACCAGCCAAACCAAGGCCAGCAGCCAACTTGAAACAGATCATCAATTGCTCATATCTAAGTTCACATTCGATTTGAAGGAAATTAAAAACAAGTCTACAATAACCAAAATGGAACCTTGAGTATAGGAATAGGAAATTCCACCTGGATTTCCAGAACATCTCAAAAATATATTTGACTCATTGAACACTCCAGGATAGAGGACCTGATGAGCTGTGTGGGATGCCATCAAGAGCATAATATATGAACAAAGCAAAAGACGGTTGATAAGATGGAAAAGATCAAAGCAGATGTCAGAAGAAACTCTAAAAATTGCTCCATCATAGAACAGCAAAGGCAAATGGAAGAAATGATAAAGTAAAAGTGATGAAGAGATCATTTCAAAGGCAACCCAATAAGGCAAATCAAAGTACTATAATGAAATATGCAAAGACCTAGAGCTAGAAAATCTAAAAGGAAGGACATGCTAAGCTTTTACCCAGATGAAAGAATTGAAGAAAAAATCAAACTTTCACTTTCAATATTAAAAGATTCTATGGGAAAATATTGATTGATGCATAAAATATTAAAGAAGATGGAAAGAAAACACAATCACTGGGTCAAAAAGAACTGGTTGACTTTCAACCATATCAATAGATAGCATAAGATTGAGAACCAATGGTAGTAAGAAGTCTGAGCTGCACTGAAGGTATTAGCAAAAAAAAAAAAAAAACAAAACCAAGAATTGAGGAAATATCAACTGGAATACTTCAAGAATTACATGAAGCACTGGAAGCGCTTATTCTTCTATGTAAAAAATTTTGTAAGACAGTCAGTTGGCCAACTAACTGAAAGAGATCCATATCTGTATCCATTCCAAACAATGGTAACACCAAAAATTGTGGAAATTCTCAACCAATATCACTAACCTTACATTCAAGTAAACTTTTGCTGACTATATCATTCAGTGATGGTGGCTGTAGGAAATTGACAGGGAGCTGCCCGAAACTCAAGTGTCAGATTTGGAAGAGAATGTAGAAAAGGAATATCATTGCTGATGTCAGATGGATCTTGGTTCAAAGTAGAGAATACCATTAAAAAGTTTGCTTGCATTTTATTGATTGTGCAAAGGCATTCAATGGATCACGACCAACTATAGACGTTGTTGAGGAAAATCCCCAAACTATTATGCTCTTAAAGAATTTGTACCTGGATAAAGAGGCAATTATTCAGTCAGAACAAAGGAATACTGCAGAGTTTAAAATTAGGAAAGGTGCGATCAGGGTTGTACCTTTTCCCCAAACTTAATAAACCCGAGAAAGTAATTGAGAAGATGGAGATGAGAAGGAGGTGGCGACATTAGGATTGGAGAAAGGCTTATTAAAAACCTGGCATATGCAGCTGGAACAAGTTTGCTTGCTGAAAGTGAGGACGTGAAACATTTGCTGCTGAAGATCAAAGACTGCAAGCAGCCTCAGTATGGATTGCAGCTCAATGTAAAGAAAACCTGAACCATTACAACTGGGTCACCAGATAATAGTATGATAATTCAAAAAATTATCCAGAAAAATTGGAAGCTGTTGAGGATTGTTTTAACCTTCTTAGATCTACAATCAATCCTCATGCAAGTAGCAGTTCAGAGATCATCTTGCTTTGAGCAAATCTGCAGTAGGAAGCCTTAGTCACTTTCAGAACTAAGGTGCATCTAATCCCAAACAAGGTATTTTCAATTGCCTAATATGCATGTGAAAGTTGAACACTGAATAAGGAAAACCAAAGAAAAATTGGTGCATTTCAATTATGGTGCTGGTGAAAAAAGCTGAAAGACTGTCAAACAACAAACAAAACTGACTTGGGTGAAATCCAGCCAGCATGCTCCTTAGAAATGAGGATGGCAAGACTTCATCTCGGGTACTTTGAACATGTTAATGAAGGGCAGGAAGCTTAAGGAAAAGGGGGTTGTCTCTCAAAGCAGTTCAGGAATAGCAAACCCAGAAGGAAAGGAAAATTCCCTAGCATATGTGACAAGACTGTGGAAAAACATGTAGTCATGACTAACTGAGTCACACACATACTTGAAAAACCTGCCAACAATCACAAACCTTCTGAGTGGAGATGATAGGCCCACAGTCATGAAGGAAATGTGTAAAATCAAGCACAATCACAGGCTTAGCCACATTTTCTGGGACATTCTTCTATGATTATTGATTATTTAAAAATTTTACATTCTTCCTTTCCTGCTTCTGCCATATGAATACATTCCATACCACGAAGCAAGAACTGAAGGAAAAGCATCTCAAAACCGAAGGGAAAAGGATATCATGCTTGGTCAAGTGGAAGGGAAGCAAAAATGAAGACGACCCTGGACAAGATAGATTGACCAAGTGGTTACATTGAATGGGTTCAAATGTAACAATGACTGTGGAGATGGCCCCAGCCAGGCAGTGTTTCCTTCTGTCGTATACGAGGTGGCTGACTTTACAGTACCTACCAGCAAGAGCATGGTCAAAGGGCTCACCTTTTAGTGCCTGGGACTGCATGGTACAGGGTTAAACACTCCACGAGAAGGAGAATTCGCTACGAGGAATTTTAGGAGATATACCCCCACTCTCCTCCTCTGCAGTGGATAATGGCCCTCACCTTGCTTAAGAAGGGTTATAAATTTTGATAGTGACATGACCAGGTATTAAAAGAGGAGCACATCATGGGAGATCTTTTAATGTGGAAAGGAATCCAGACAACCTCAACTCTTTACACTTCATATTGGCAAGGCAAAACCCAGAGGATTCATGTAGAAATGAATATTGCACGGGGAGTGGTTTCTCGCTACCCTTGTTGTCTTAGTGCTAAGATTCTAAGGTGAAAACATTACTGACAACAACTTTAGGGTGGCATTGAGCTATCCACTTAGGATCTACGAAATGGCTGTCCTTACAAACCTACTACAGAGTTCCAAGTGGCTTCAGATATGTAAGACACTGCAGTCTATGATTCTGCCAGGAAGATGGATCAGGTTTGCACCTCTAGACAAAGCTTTCTGCATGACTCAAACTCTGGTCCTTTGCTTCTCAATTTGTCTTTTATGTCATCATCAGAAAACTAAGATATAAATGGTGGCAATGTATGTTTGGTGATTTTTATCCCAATAAGAAATGAATGCACCAATGAAACACACAACTTTCCTCTACCTCTTTGGTGCTTCTTCACCCCACTATCATGATCTCAATTCAACTTTATAAATCAGATTATTCCAGAGCATGCACACTGCTACAGTTAAGAGCCCACCATGGGGAATCCAGGATAGATAAATCTCTTGGGGCCAACAAGGAGAGTAGAGATACCAGGAGGATTAGGGGAGGGTGGGGGAGAAAGTGGGTATCGAGCCCAAGGATCAACTAGTACCCTATCCCAGTGGAAAAGTGAGTGAGGAGTGACAGAGGACAATGTAAGATATGGAAAAATAATCTATAACTTTATCAAGGGTTTGTGAGGTAGGGCAGGTGAGGGAGGGAGGAGGAAGAAATGGGTAGCTGACATCAGGGGCTCAAGTGGGAAGAGAAGGCTTTGAAAATGATGATGGCAGCATGTGTGCAAATACGCTTGACACATTGGAGGAATGTATGGATTGTGATAAGAAGTGTAAGACCCCGATAAAAGTGTTTAAAAAAGAGAAAGAAATTAGTATGGGAAAATGAAAGAAATCTGAATCAATCTGAGCAAACCTTTAGTATTGGTAAATCCATATATAAAAAATAAAGTATCAGAATAAAATATTGAGGGTACAGCGCTTCAAGGTAAGACCAATGGAATATTTTTAAAGAATCAAAATATTTGATAGATTTGTCATGTTTCCCCTTTTAAAGGTATTTTTTGATGAGGGGGATAGATGAGAAGACCTTGAAGTTAAACAAGTAGACCTAGTTTGGTCATGACACTAATTAGTGATAGAGGCACATTTGTCTTATTTAGAATATTGGTCAAAACAACCCACAAGTTCTAAGGTCCCTAGGATTTTTAAAGTTCTGTGCTTGTATGGATGACAGAAAACAATTGCACTCTTTCTATGCTATGTATCAAAGAGTTGTAAATTTCTGCCTGTTTCTCATAATGCAAAAAGAAAAACAAAAATCTATGATTAAGTTCAGCTGATCCAACACTGACAAGGGATTTACAACTTTTAAAATGTACCATATATACTTGTGTATAAGCCAAGTTTTATCAGCACATTTTTAATAGTTTTTGTGGTAAAATTAGGTGCCTCGACTGATATTCGGGTTGGCTTATACTTAAGTATATACAGTATTCAAGTAGCAGGCTATCAATGCCAAATTGATCTGTCTTTAAATATAACTAGTTAATAGTATAATTTTACATCACACAATAAACTATATATATTTTCAACTAAGGAAGTTACTTAAAAGCTAAAAGAAAACACTAAAGAACAATATTGCTTATATTTAAAATTTTCCACGAAAATTCCCATTTTGTTTCATGTTCCCCTAAGATATTTACCCAATAATGAAAAGTATCCAGAAAGAATCATCTTTGCAATTAACACAACAGAATACTTTTAAAGACAGAATAATGGCCAGGTAGGTTAAAAGATACAGAGGAATGTCAGAGGACAATGTAAGATATGGAAAAATAATCTATAACTTTATCAAGGGTTTGTGAGGTAGGGCAAGTGAGGGAGGGAGGGAGGTTAGGCCAGGTTGGTTAAAAGATAGTTTCAGTGCTTGCTCCTCCTGTGAATGCTGTCATTTTAAAAATGAGAAGTGTAATAAACTGTAAGAATTTTTAATCATCGGTTGAGTGAAGAACAATTCCCTTCACATTGTAAAAAATGAACCTAGCAGTATTTGGAGAAATGAGTTTTCATTTCTGTTAAGCTAGATCCACGTGTTAATAGAAGGTATTGTAAGAAGGAAAAAAATCAACTTTCTATTTATGAGTAAGGTTTGACTTTTGAGAAGTATAAACTAGGTAAATTAAAGAATTCTCTGCTCACCCTTCTTTTTTAAAAAAAAGAAAATCTAAACTTTTAACTATGAATTAAGTTGAATCATTTTTGTTTCAATTCATCCATTACATTTTCCTCAATGCAGCATCACTGATCTCATTTTCTGTTTTCTGTTTCTGTTCTTCCTGTTTCCCTGGTCCTTGGACATTGTTCTTTGGTAACTGCTACTCTCTTGGTATTAAATCATCATTGGTTATTCTAACAGCAAGCAGAGATGAGTTCCCGACCTAAAGGATGATATAGCGATAACCCCGGATGTCCCACAAGTCTCTGTCTACTCTTTCATGTTCTGACTAAACCAGAAATACATGGTACACCCTTCAGCACTAGGCAGTTTTACCTCGCTGGGCTATATATTTACAGCAATCTGCAAAACCTCCCATGGCAGCATAATGAAGCGGCGTGTTCCCATTCATCGCTATCAGCCCCATGTCTCCATTGTAGGCAAAAAGAAGCTTCAAAATCTACAAAGGAAACAGCAGATATTACAGAGGAATAGGAGTGAATATTGACTGGACAAAGGTTGTACCTAGGCCTTGCTATCTAATATATTAGATACTAGACCTATGTGGTTACTTCAAAGTTAAAAGTATTTAAGACCCAAATTAGAGTGAATTACATTGAAAAGAGGATAACAACTTCAGCTTCTTATATTCACTGGCCACACCTAAACTGCTGAACGGCTGCAGGTAGCTACGGGCTACTGATATGAGCATGGGATAACGGACTTTCCATCACTCTGGAACGCGCTATCAAGCAGAGTTGATCCAGCTATAGAAAAGAGTAAACCATGAGACCCAGTCTGGGCATTATCCTTTGGGTGAATTCACAGACATGTAAGCACACATCATAATATACAAACATCATCAAAGGAACAAATTCTCTACTTAATATTGCTTCCATATTTAGGTATAATTTTACTCCAGAGAAAAGCCTCAAAAAGAAATGTACAGATAAACCACATCAAACCCATCGCTGCCAAGTCAACGTTGACTAAGAGCGGCCTGCAGGACAGGGTAGAACTGCCCCTTAGAGTTTCAGAAGCAGACAGTCTTTACTGAAGCAGACAGTTCATCTTTCTCCTGCAAAGCAGCTAGTGGGTTTGAACCACCAGCCTTTCAGTTAGCAGCTCAAAGCTTAATCTACTCCATCCCCAGAGCATCTTAAAATAAAGAGAGCCCAGCTGAGCCCCGGTGGCACAGTGATTGTGTGCGGGACAGCGGCCCACAGGGTTGATGGTTCAAATCCAGCAGCAGCTCTCCAGGAGCAAGGCTGGGCTTCCTACTCCCACCAGGGCAGTGATGCAGACAAATAAAGAGAGCCCTATTAAAATGCAAAAGAGATTTAAAATGAAATCCAGAATTAAAAAAAAATTGGATACGCTTTGTTTCTATTTCATTTCTGCAAGGTCACTAAGTCTAGCAGACATCCGTGGCTGTTATGTCCAAATCACTAGAATATTAAGTATTTAAAAATCGGGTGCATACATAGATAGGCAAAAACACCAGAAAGATAAGAAGGTGATGGGCCTGTTCTCCTCACAGTTAGGACATATAACATCTTGAAGTTTCTGACACATGATGGAAGTATAAAATAGAGTAGTCACAGCTGGCAGGGATTTATATATTGCTGGTGAAGGATAGAGAAAGGTCTTATTAGTACTATTAAATGAATAAACTAGCCAGAAGATTACACAGAAGAGCTGGAACGTGTTTTGTCAGTCATCTTTGGTGTATGATAGAACTTCAGAATTCCTTGGGGGATGAATGTAAAACAGAAAGCTCAAAAATTTCCTGACAGTGTAACCAACGTGACATATAAGATTTTGAGAAAAAGAGGAAGAGAGCATTTTAAGCAACACATTTTAAAGCAAGGAGCAGATTATTACATCAAAATAGCCTCCTTTGGCGGCAAAATGTGCAGCATGATGTCTCTCATTGTCAAATGCATTCACTTCACCTCCTCTCTCCAGTATCCCACGAACGAGTTCCAACACGCCTTCTCGTGAAGATTCCATTAGAGCCGTGCGACCTGTAGACTGGAGATGGCACAGATCAAACACTGCTTATCACGGTCATGTTAAATCACACTGGGGCTGCCAAGTCTAAAACTCAATTGATGTATAGTCAATATCTATTTGGTACCAGACACACAGAAAACAAGCTGTTCTCAGCATCTTTGCTAGTTTCATGTGATAATTAGGAAAAATTAGGCAAGAAAAATGAGCTGATAGTCACAAAATGTAGCCCACTCCAAACTCAGAGTCAAGTGCAGCTGAATTGTCCTGCTCTGAGAAAAGCCTGCTCATGCATGTATTTCTTACAAAGATAACAGAGCAGAAGAAAGAAGCCCAGAACATGCAGTTTTCTAATGCGAATAAAACCCACTTTTTGGGTAGATTCACACATTGCCTAGAAATAGCAATTACAAGAAAAGGAAACTCAATAAAATGAGGCAAATTAAGAGTTGAGCAAAATACATATAGTAAAAATTCGAGTTACAAGAAGGTACCAAAAAAAAAAAAAGGTAAATATTTTGAGCATCTGCTATTCTCTTTCCACTCCACTTGATAAATATATTTTAACAGTGTACACAATAAATAAAGTTTTCATAACAATTGAGAAAGACTACAGAATCATGAAAACAGGGTCAGTTTAAGCTTTTTTTTCTTCTTTTTGGCATCACTGCCCTCCAGCTTAAGTTTTGAATAGAAATGCCGTCTATGAGGCAAGAGAGTAATTTTACTGTACTTAAGTGCAAAATCATAATAGTACGATTCTATCATTTTTAAAACAGCAGCATTTATCATCACAGGAATGGCCATACTGAGTTGATAGCATTTGGATTGGCTCCTTTTTCCAAAAGTGTCAGGCATATATCTTTCACATCATGTGCTTCTTCACAAGCGCGGAGGAATACTGGCTTTCCTTCATAGGTGACATTATTGACGTCAGCACCATGCTCCAGGGCAATCATCGTGCAGCGATAGTGACGCTTGGTAGGCAAAATGCAGTAAAATAAAATACCTGTCAAGAAATACAATCCCCCCAAAGGCCTGTATTAGCAATCTTCCTCTATTAGTATATTTTAGGAGGAAAAATGCTCATTAAAAAAGAAATGCATAATTAGCTGGCAGAACAAAAACATATCGAAGACCAACCGAAACACCAAGCCAGGGGAAAAAATGTCAAAAAAGCAGCTTCACCTTTGATCGTGTTGGAAGATGATCACAACCAAATAAATGGTAGGACCCACCTGCCTTAGGGAAGAAGCTGAATGCTAACTCATAATTCCTGCTGGGCCTGAGTACCGGGCCTCTTGTAGTCCACACCCAAGTGTCTCTTTTGGGGAGGTGTGCTGCCTAGGTACACACAGGCCCTGAAAACTGCCAGCATAGTGTGTCAAGAATCTGGTTTTTAATCACAAGATTGGCAATTCATATCCACTAAGTGTTAGCACAAGAAAAATGAGGCTAATTCCTAAAATGGTGATAGACTGGCATTAGGCTGCCATGTACCAAGAATAACTAAGAATGCCAGAAGTTAAGAGAGAAAAGGAAAGGTCTTCCCCCAAGTCTTCAGTTATGGCCCGCTTGACACCCTAAACATACCCAGAAGTATGGAAAAGAAATTTCAGTTGTTTTAAACGTTTGTGTGTGTGTGTGTGTGTGTGTGTGTGTTTAAAAGTGACAGGCCCTTTGCATCTCCATGGGGGGTGAGGGGAAGACTGTCCTTTCAATTCTTTTTATTATTATTATTATAATTATTATTTGGGGGGGGCAACACTGCCTTCTGGTGGTCGTGGAAGCTATCATTTGAAGTGCCAAGCCCGCGGGCCGCAGTCAATCACCTACGCCACCGGGGCTCAGCGTATGTGTGTGTGTGTGTGGTGTTTTTAAAAGTATATAAAATACATAAAGTCTTAGAAATCCCAAATCAGTTATTTTGGTCCAATAGTGTCTCTATGAGTCAGAATCAACTCAACAGTGGTGGGTTAGTGCCTGGGCAAGCTGCACAGAGATGAAACTTTTCCAAAGAAATGCATCTAAATAACAAAACATATCTCCAGCCACATTTGCAAGAAGCAGGATGTCATGGTGGTAGCAGTAAGGAGGGAAACAAAAGATGGCAGCTGATTGCCGTTTTGCCAGATCATTCCGTTCCACTGGAGAGAAAAATATGCTAAATCACCACATCTACGATCCATGATACACTGTCACAGATGACATGCAAGAGTGGCAAGTGGCTTCTAACCACTGACCTTTTGGTTACCAACAAAGTATTTTAACCACCATTCCACCAGGGCACCTATCTATAAAGATTATAGTCAAGAAAAGATTATAGTATGGAAAAGCTCTACTTTGCAACATATGGGAGTAACTGTGAGTTAAGGACTAAGGTGACACCAGCTAAGGTGAAAATTGAAGTTATGTTTAAAGCCATTCGTCCTCTCAAGTTCCCGAATATAACTCCTTTCTATGTAAGGAACCTAATGAAAGGACAGCTTCTCATAGAATCCTTAGTCTGAGCATCCTAAATACAGAAAAAATAAGGAAAGAGATAACTCAAGGTTCTACATCATCTGTCCTATATGACTTTATATTTAATAATGAATGATTATGAGTATGACCCTATAAATGTATAAGGTTGAAAATTCTCCATATGTAGAATACTAGAGTTAGAAAACAGGTGTTTTCATGGAAACATGGAATTAAAAATGAATAACATTTTTTAAGGGCTGAGTCCCAGTGGCGTAGTGGTTGAGTGCGGGACTGCAACCCACTGGCTTAGTGGTTCAAATCCAGGAGCAGCTCTCCAGAAGCAAAGTTGGGCCTCCCACTTCCACCAGAGGGCAGTGATGCCCCCACAAAAAAAAAAACCAAACCAAACAAAAATACATTTTTTAAAATCTTTCATACACTACTTTCAAATTATGGGATGTGGGTATCTTCCAGTACAGGAGTGTAGATCTACCTTTTTACTTTAACCCATACCTAAGTCACTTCTAAAAGTGGAAAGCAAAAGGAGTTCATTTTTAATGATTCTGACTCTGAGGTAAATTATGTCGATAGAATGTTGAGGTTTTTACCTTTTCCTTCATTATCAACAAGAGTCATATCAGCTTTTGCCTTGGCTAGCCTTTCCATCGATAACTCATGGCCCAGCTCTGCAGCTCTCATCGTTGGAGTGCAGCCCATTCGGTCTTGTACATCAGGGTGAGCGCCAAGGTCAAGGAGAAAGCTGACCATATCAATGTCATTGGAAACCGAGGCTAAGTGCAGGGCACTGTGGCCATTGACAGGTTCGGTGAAATTGATTAATTCAGGGTATCCAAGCTTGGTCAACTTCTCTATTTGCTTCTTGTCTTTGTTCCGAACACACTGAAGAACTTTATAGATTTGCAAGTTTTCAAGTCTCTTATCGGCTAAAGCCATCCTTGATCAGCTTCTTGAAAATGCTTTCTGGACCCAAACAAAAACTGTAACAGC
Source organism: Nesogale talazaci (assembly GCA_004026705.1). Taxonomy (NCBI): domain Eukaryota; kingdom Metazoa; phylum Chordata; class Mammalia; order Afrosoricida; family Tenrecidae; genus Nesogale; species Nesogale talazaci. The sequence continues at coordinate 16,566 of PVJH01014891.1, read as the reverse complement.
CAAAAAGAAGACAACATAAAGTGTAAAGATCATTTTATCACCTATGTTTTGAGTAAATGGCAATCAGGCTTCTTAATAGCAAAGAACAATATTTTTAAAGAAAGCTTTTCATTGTTAGTTGGGTGAAGGTTTACAGAGCAGATCATCAATTTTACATTTAGCAATTTGCATAATTATTTTTCCCATTCCATTGATTGCAATTCCACAAAATTATACCACTTTCCCTACTTTCTCCCTCTTTCCTATTTACATTCTTCCTTTCCTAACCCTTCTGAATGATTTTCTTGGGTAAATGCTGCCCTTTTGATTTCAAATCCTTGATTAATATAAGGAGTTCGTGCCTCACTAGTGTCACTGTTTCCTTCTGTACCTATCTCATGATGGAGCTACAGGAGGGAGTGCATCAATTTCACATCTGAAGATGACTAAGGGCTATACTTTAGGGGGCTATCCCACTCTTGTCTCTACGAGAGAGCCTAGTTTTACTCACAATTTTGAATTTTGTCCCATATTGTTTCACAATATATCCATCTGATAAAATCCTTTTCAGAGCAGTAGGTAGTGGTTACTGAGCACACCTAGTCCTTCTGACCTCAGGGTCATGGAAATTGATGTTTGCATGATCAACAAGTCAAGTGTAACTGTCTCCATGCATATTTGAGCTTTTCTGACTATCTTTTTCTGGAGGTGGGGATTGACCAATGGTTGTACTGCAGATGGCAGTTCAGAAGCTTTTAAGACCCCCAGCTACTACTTACCATAGTGGGATGTAGATAGAGCATTATCATTGTGAACTAGGTTATACCAATTGACCTAAGAGTCCTCCAAGACGATCACCCTAATCCCATAGGGCCACTGACTCATTCCCTCAAGGTATATGGTAATGCTTAAGAAGTTTTCCTAGATTAGCCCCCTACATGCTCTACCACATTTCTGGATATGTTCACAACAAAGGTAAATAATGTTCAAATATCTTCTGTGTCAACTATATGCATTGACAGTATACTTCCACTTTTCCTCTCACAACTTTAGTGTCTATTCATACAGATACACATAGTCAACCATTACTGCATGATTGTGTATGTAGTCACATTTACCTCTATCAGAAGAAAGGTAATTTTATGAAATGTGCTTGCCACAGTTTATTGGAGTTGATTAATGACAGTAGAATTAAACATACAAGCAAAAATATTCAAACCATTTAAGGTTTTCAATATTTAGAGCAAAATGTTACTATGATAATTAATCTTGCTAGGCAGTATTCTTATTATATCATTTTTATTTTCTTTCCTGGCTACAGCCTTCCCCTTGTACCAAAGATGAAGGGGAGGGTAATTAATTTGGCAAGGTAAGGATCTCAGCCTTCAGCAATATGGCTCCATATGCCTCCAGCAATGGTAAGGCCATATACGTAGGAATCAACTAGGATCTGAGAGAAAACAAAGAAATAGAGAAACAGTGACTGATTCCAGGGCATCCTCAAGAGCAATGAGGTAGGTAGATAACTGAGAGATAATGGCATGTTGTCATAAACAATCTCACTGCTACAGTATAATGAGCATGTGCATAAGTAATTTAACTTCCTGTTTGTGAGGGGAAATGGGCTTGGGTAGTAGTAGGTCAATAGATGTAGCTTTTGTCTGCCCAGTTTCCTCTGCCAAATTATTATTTTTTCAGGTTAAAGAATTTTGTTATAATATAGGGAGCCATTCCAGGTAGTTCGGATGGGGCTGCCATTTCTGCAGCATACCAAAGAGATGTACATATGACATAAACTTGACTGACATAAGTGGACTGTCCCCATAAGTACAGCAAATCCTTCAGCATATAGTCTAAGATATATCATAAAATTAATAATACAGGGCATCCTGTAAGAAAAGATGACTATTTCTGTTAAAGTTGCTTAGCAATATGGTGTGGGTCTGGGGCTTCAGGGCATGAAAGAAACTGGATACCTTTTAGATAGAGACTGAGATTGATGGTATACATCATGGCCTGAATAGGGATGTGCCAGACATCACTTATTTATATTTTTTACTCATGAAGTCTTGAATATAAAATTTTGTTAAATTTTGCATACTTTATTTAGTTGGTTGTCTATAATTTACAAAGAAAATATTTAGACTAATACAAAATCTAAAACTATGTACACTCTTTCATAGCCTTGATCCTGCTTGCCTAATTAATTTTCCCTGTGGCAGTGGGTTGCACTAACTACTCATTTCGATTTTAATGAATAGAATAGAACTGTGTCCTCTGACCTCACTGCTCACTCCATATCAATGGTGAAGTGAAGTTTCTTAATTATGGCTTGTCTATCCATTTCTTTATAACTCCCAAATGATTGAGTGAAGCTGAGACAATCAGGCACAGCGGACTCTGCCTGTCCTCTGACTATAAGAGAGCCATTTCAGAAACTGGAATGAAGAAATTCCCAGGACTCCCAGGATAGAAACACCACCAGCTGTGCTCATGGGAGATCCCTGCGCAAAGTGGTGGAGGTAGCAGAGACAAAGACGCTGAGGCAAACCGTGTGGCAGAGCAAAGAAGCCATGTCAAGAGAGCAGAGCAAATGGCGCAGAGACTTTGAGGCAATGAGGCAGAACAGAGCAGTCTTCCTGGCTTCAGGAGGCCAAGGTCAAGGGACCGCATAGCTGAGAAGATGAGAACCAAAGAGAGGTTGGCTGCTCGCTGAGGAGAGGTGTTGTGGTCAACCAAAGACTGTATACTTAGTGTTTTATGAGCCCAACTTGGAACCGATTAACTTTCCTCATAGACCTCTATAATTATGAGTATTGTCTGTGAGAAATCATCATGAAAACTTTACATATTTTATTATGTATTTATCCTTCAATCTATTTTCTATTTATTCTTTAACTAGCTTTTAAAATCCATTTCAAAATAAACTGCAGACATACTCCAACATCCATAGATACTCATTGTAATTCAATGTTTATACCCTTTTCCATTTTTTGTACTTTGTAATATGTAACAGAATGAACAAATAGTAAGCATATCACTTCATGGGTTTTGACAAATGCATACAACTAACTGTATCTCAAAATCCTAACAAGATATACATGATGATGACTCCACAAAGTTCCTACCAGATTATCTTTAAAGAAAATTTTAGTGGCTTTCCTTTCCAAGCAAATGATTCATGATGGTCCCTTAAGAACTGTTTTCCTAGCTCTCTAACTCACCTCTCTTATAAAACAATGACCTTTTTCTGATTACGGAGCAAAAAGCTTATTCCTGCCCTTGAATCACTGTATTTTTTTATCGACCTATTGGCAACATTCTTCATTCATAATTTCCTTTGACTGGTACTTCTCATCATTCAAACGTAAACCACCATGTTGTTTCATATCATAGCTTTTCTTATTTTCTTAAAGTACATGTTTGTTATCGTGTGAAAATATTCAGTAGAGAGATAGATACAGATTACATATATAGGAATAGACATAGAACCAAATCAAACAAACCCACTGCCACTGAGTCAATTCAGATTCAGCAGCCCTAAATGTCAGCGTGGAACTGCCCCAAAGGATTTCCGGGGTTGTCGTCTTTGTCACACAAGGACACATCTTTCTCTCACAGAATGGCTGGTGGGTTCCAACCATTGTTCTTTTTGTTAACAGCAAAGCACTTAGTCACTGCAACATCAGGCTTCTTATAGATGGATATAGATATTTAACTTGTGAGTTTTCTATCCCCCACTAAAATGCTTCTGGAAACAGAGACGCTAATAATATTATAAACACCATGATTTCTCCAGCACTCAGAACCTGCCTCATAGGAGTCATTTAATAAATATCTACTAAGTGAATGATAACTCAAAGCTCAAAGAATTAAAGGAGAAGCAGGAATCAAAGAAAACTACAGATTTCAGACTTGCGCAACTGGATAAAGGGGTCAGCCATCACAAGTTTAGAATGAGGTCCAGATGAATCAAGGAGAGGAAACAGTTCATCGTTGGATGGACGTGCTGGGTGCGAACACAGCAGACAAGAGGATACCTAATTTGGGAGATCAGGAGAGAGATCCAGCCTACTTTATGTGGAGGAGTTTGTCTGTAGGAAGTTGGGGGTGGCCTGAGTCTGGGAGGAGGCAGCTGGGAGGGGTTTCTGCATCCCTCTGTTCTTCAGAAGTGTGTGTGTGTGTGTGTGTGTGTGTGTGTGTCCATGCCATATTCTTTGCTCCTGGGACATCAGCCACCACATGGCTCATGGCTTCAAAGAGCTTTTATGCTATAGCCCCTCTCTTCCCTACTAATCTGTTTAGAACCTGTATAATCAGGAAACTGTCTAACACAGATCTAACCCAGCACCTCAGAACTATGCATAAATACCCTCTGAGGCATCCTCTGGGTCATCCTCCTTACATTACTTCATGGTTTATCGACATTTGTTTTGGATTTTTCGATGGCTTGTTTTATTATTATTATTATTATTATTATTACCACCACACACATTTTTGGCGACAGGTAAGATGCTTCTAAATAGCTTACTGAAGCAATAGCCCCCAATTTGTGTCAACACAAACCACCTAATCAGAATATCAACAGTCTCTCGTTGCACCATTCCTAACAGTGATTTAGTTGGTTTGGCATTGTCCACTCAAACTCCCATGATGGATTCAACCATCCATGGGTGGGTTCACGATGGATTGCCTCCCTCCCAGCCAAAGTCCCCCAATGCTCAGGAGAGAGCAGGATCTAAGGACTTAAGGCTGGAGACGCTTAATACACTCCCCTATCCAACCTTGACACACCCAGGTCCCATTCAATAGTGTAGGATTCCCCTCCCCCTGCAGAGTGTATTAACTCCTGAGGAGGGTCCCCACCTAGCCACATACCTGGACTTGCCCTCAGTCTGTCCTTGAGTCACCTTGGTACCTCTTTTTCCATTTATAGTGACAGTTTCAAAAGATAATAGATTTGGATAGAATTGTTTTAATGACAGGTCTGTATTTGGGGGGTGTTTATGAATACCCTAAAACTAGCTAGACATCTGTGGCTATGTATGTGCTGCAGGCTGGCACCGCCTGCCTTTGTGGGCAAAAGTCCACAGAGCTCTTCGGTGGTTCTGAGACAAGACCGGTGAGTTGGAAAGAGGATCCGAGGCAAACTTAGCAGAGTGGAAGCGGATAGGTCTTGAAGTGGGAAATCGGTTTTATTATTGCTGCCTGTGATCATCCACTGTGTCCATCTTTACAAAAACTAGGTAGATAAATTGTGTAGGCCACCTAACTAGTGTGTCCCCTTGCCTTCACCTGTGATTGGAGATAAAAAACAAACAAACAAACAAAAACCCCAGTTCTTACTTCATGGAACTATCGAGACAGGAAATGGATCGATCTTGGTACTTTGCAAAGACCAATACCAGCGCGCCATAAATAAATCAATAAAACAAGCACTGGGGGTTCTCAGCTCACCCATCGCTTTCAAGTAAGTGGCTTTTACAGTCACTGTTCCGCGTAACCGCTCAGAAAACTCCGAAGGAATTTTCCAGCAAGAAAAGAAAGAGCGAGGCAGGGCCAAGATAGCAGGGCCTCACCTGGTCAGCTCACCTCCTATGCATGGAGGAGACTGGATGCCTCAGACCTCCAGGCTCCGCTGCCTTTCACTCTGCCCGGCCGCAGCGATTCGGATTCTCTGGCGTCTCCCCGAGCCTGGCTGGGGCGCCCACGGGTGAAGGGAGTCCCTTTCGGCAAAGGAGGGGAGGCGGCGCGCGGGACAGCCAGGGCGAGGGTGTGTGGGTCCATGGGCCCCGGTCCACGCAGGGTGGCGTGAGCCACGGGGTGCTCCGAAGGCGTGGTGGGAAGCCTCAGGGGCAGGGCCAATTGTGATCTGCAGCCACGCACTGCCCGGCTGCTAGGGCAACCGCCCAGGTGCTCTGCGGGGAGGGGCTTGCCGAGGGCCCACCCACCTGCTGTCCCCACCTCGTGTCCCTGGTTGGGAAACAGGGTGTTGGAGGAGGGCCTGGCCTCTTCTGGGCAGCTGATGCGAGGGTGTTGAGAAGCTCCGCCTCCAGATTTCCTCCCTTCTTCTTCCCCACTTTCCTGCTCCCATGAAAATGACAAACTAATTGGAAAAGTAAGTTACAAACAGCTAAAAAAAAAAGTAAGTTTAAAAAGTAAACTGTAGTGAAATGAAATGAAAAAATAAAATGAAAGGACATAAACAATTTTTAAAAATCTTCCCAGAAATGTTCCTTGCATACTCCAGGGTGCATATGGAATAATTCTATATTCTTAGATGCATATTGATGCACATAGATTTGATCTCCATAATATCATGGGGATCATGTTATTTCAGGGCCTACAAATTTGCCCACCCACACGCTCTTCTGGAGACACGCAGAAAGCCTTTATTTGCTTGTTTCTGTGAATGTACAAGCGCGTGGTTGCTTTTCTTTTCAAATAACATGGGATAGCTGTCAGCGACGTTTCCTCAGCAAGGCCATGCACTTCTACCCAGAGACTCTGTCTAAAAATATTGTTAAGGACCATTTCATCACACAGACGAAAGCACTCTGTGCCATGCGTGAGCTTTGACAACAACAAATCACATTTATCTACAGGAGGAGGCGCCTGTCTCTTCCAGCAGACCCTGCCGATGTTCCTCTTCCCCTACCATTATCCCTTACCTGACCCCCCCCACCAGATCACCATGCTTCTGAATGTTGCATTTATCATTCCTTCATCTTTAAAAAATAATTTAAATGCTTAAAAGGGTCCATATGCGTTTTCTTAGTTGGTGAGCTTAGTGCTGCATGTTTAGGGTCATACAAAAACGGTGTCAAATGGCGAGAATTTTCTCGAAAATATATTTCCTTTCAGCATCTTATTTTTTGATGTATGTTTGTAGATCATGTATGACTGTAGCCACCATATGCCATTCTATTGTATGATATGAGCGTGTCAAAGTTATCAGAAGACCCCAAACAAACAACAACAATATTGTTGTGAATGACGGGGGTCGGAGAAGAGACCCAAACCCCATTTACTGACAATGGAATAGCTCCTCACAGAGGGGTCACAGGGACTGGACTAGTTAGCCAGCCGCAGTATAGCACTGATGAAACACACAATATTCCTCTGGTTCCTGAAGGCTTCCTCACCCGCCACTATCATCACCGCAGTCCTGCCTTTTACTGTGGGATAGACAGGAGCATGCACACAGGGACAGATAAAAAAATAAGAGCTCAAGACCCACGGGATCCAGGAACAGGAATGGGAGTGGAGAAAGCAGGAGGGTAGGGAGATGGTGCGAGTCTGGGGTGGAGTGGGGAAGGGGAATAGATCACAATGATGAAAACATAGCCCCTCCCACCCCACACACACATCCTACATTGGGATAAAAGCAAGTTCTATTGTGGAACAGACACGCAGGGTGGGATGTGTGTCCTGTAGGTCTACTAAATACTCTAGTCTTAGGGAAAGAAAGAAGCCTATAGTGAACAAAAATTTCTGATAGGTTGGTGTTGTAAACCTTAAGACACTTGCAATTTTTAAAAACCAGCTCTGCTTTTCACACAAGGCTTCAAAACCAGTCAAAATAGAAACTTTGCAAGACTATACTGTGCAGGCAAAGACTGCATCAATGAAACCACATTTCAAAAGCAAGCAACGAATCAGTGAACCCTCTTCCATTGAGTAGATTCCAATTCATAGAGACCCTTTAGAACCGTTCTTAACAAATCACATATTTTAGTCATTAACCTGCAACAATAACTTCAACAAAAGTCAAGGTTTGCATGCTTATTAGAAAGCAGAGCAGGGGCAAAATGAAAGTCTGGTTTCATACCTGTTGTCTTTCTGCTTTTAATAGCCAAGATATTATGTAGGAAGATGGTAGCCATGTGCCATCTAGTTTAGGGCTATTTGCCATACTATTTATTGAACACTCTGCTTCCTTGATGCATAATTTAGTTTTGTGTAGTTCTAGGCCACATTAGAAGTACAATTTGTCACTCAAATAAGGTCAACCTTAAGGTGTGAAATAAGTCTCTTTCGTCAACTTGTAAAAAAAAAATTTTATTGACACATAATTCATTCAGCTTAGGTTCATTTTTAAGCTACATAATTGTTATCACAATCATAGAACTCTCTGCTCTATTGAAGCATTAGATGAGCAATCCATACAGCATTTACAAAGTCCTCTAATAATGTTAAAGAACAAGGACACTGCTTTGAGAACTAAGGTGCTCCTGACCTAAGCCATGGTATTTTTAACTGCCTCCTATGAGTGTAGAATGTAGATAGTGATGAAACAAGACTGAAGTAGGAAAGATGTATTTTAATTATAATGCCAACGAAGAATATTGAAAGCACTATGGACTGCCAGAAGAACAAACAAATCCATTGAGATGGTTAAGGTTTATTGTGCCAACCTGGCCATTAAAACACATGAGGGATTAACTGAAGGACAGAGAGATAAGCTCTCAAGTCTCTTGATTTCTGATGGTCGGACCAGCTTCAGTTGGAAAGGCTCACTTCCTGCTAGACATCCCTCAGGAGAAGCCACATGGACATACCCTGATGCAGCCCTGTGTGCCGGAGCAGCCATGTGGAGACCCTGCCAGTGCTGAGATGCTTACCCGTTCACTGATTCAGCTTTCCTCCTGAAGTCAACATCATTGTGTGTGTTTTGTGAGATTGAGGAGGACTTTGTAGATGAGTGTGGGACATATGTGGGCTAATGTTGGACTTGTGGGCTTGGACAGCCCTGGGTTGGGATGCTTTCTTAAGGTACACTCAAGTTATTGTATTACTCCTTATATAAAACTCTTGCTTATATACATAAAAGTTTCTGTGGATTTGCTTCTCCAGCTTACTCAGACTGACACATCTGTCTTGGAAGAAGAATAGTCAGAGTGGATCTTACAATTGAGGAAGGCAAGAGTTTATCTCACATTTTTGGGTCTGTTGTCAGTACGAAACTACCTGTCTCTAAAATGGGTATCAAAAACAAATAAATAAAATGGGTATCATACATGGTAAAGTAGATAGAATGTGAAAAATAAAAGAGGAAGACCATGGACAACAGGGATTGGCACAGTGGCAGTGTCTGTGGCTCAAGCGTAGTATTGATGAGGATGGAGCAGGGCCAGGAAGGGTTGTGTTGGGCTGTACACAGTAGCTGTGAGTTGGAACCGACTTGACACCAAACAACAGTATCATAATGACTATTCACACTCAACGCTCTCTGAATCATTCTGACTCGTGTGTGTTGAGCAGCTACCGGCAAGGTTAGAAGTTCGACACTGCAAGAGTCCAGAATGTCAACTAATGTAAATACCCAGTGATTCGATATCAATGTTTTACATGAGTAATTACCTTAAAAAACTTGGAAATTCATTTGTCTAGACATTATAAAACATAATTATTGTTGAAGTGAAGTTTGTTTAAATAGCTTACAATTTTGTTCAGTTTTTTGAAGTATAGAATTAATATTTTATTGTCATTTATAATCAGATTGTAGTTGGGTGTAGTTGGTTGTCTTCATACTTGATTCTTCTTTTTTGAAAACACAAAAAAGTTTACACAGCTTATGGCTGGTTACATTTTCAGCATTATTAACTTGTTAATGGTAGCTTCACATCTTTCCTTATTAGCATCAGAAAATGCACCCACCCTTTGTCCCTTTTTATAAAACTGAAATGTTGGCATGCACTTGACTTCACCCTCTGAAGCAGCATCTTGGCGGTCATCCACATCAACTTCCAGGAAGACCGTGTGACCATACTTTTCACAGAGGGATTGACAGAAAGACCTGATCGTTCTGCAGGGCCCACACCATGTGGTTAAGTCAACCACGACGAACATCTCTCAGGCATGGTCCAGGGCTGCCTGAAAATCCTCCTTGCCCTTGATCTGCTTCACAATTTTGACTGTTGGGGTTTGATGAGCGACTGGGGTCACAAAGAGGAACAGAACAGGGCCAGAACTTGCACCCTATTCAACTTTTCTTACTGTTTCTTATATATTCTCTGTCTAACCTTAGATTTGTGCACAGATTGTTTTATATTTGTGAATCATACCCTTTTTCCAATAACTGTATTAAGACAATGTTTTTCTAATTTGAGATATTATTAATGTCTAAAATCAGCAAATAATCCCCCCTGCCATCAATTTCAATTCAAAGCAATCATGTAGGGTGTCTAACGCTGTAAATCTTGACAGGAGCAGGGTGGATAGCTTCAGCCTTCTTCTGGAGGGCAATCTGTGGGTTTGAACTGATAACATTGTGCTCGGCTTCTAAAGCTTAGCCAATAGTGCCACCAGGACTTCGTGTTTATTTTTTGTCTTAAAAGTTTTTTATTTTTATTTTTTTTGATGATTCTAAGGGGTCATTTTAAAAACAGTCTTTGGAGCAATGTAGCGTCTAGAGATTTAGTATCAAGAAAAGAATTCATTCATCTTAAGTCATTCACATATATTTCATTCATTCACATATATATATTGGGCACTGGAGTAATAGGCAAATTTGGGAACTCCTTTTAGTCAAAATCAGGCAAGAGTAATTTGAGAAGGAGCTTGTTTGATTGTCTTATCGGTAAGGTTCTTTCTCTTAATTTCCTCAGTCTTAATTATTTCTGAAAGTCAGAAGCTTTGTACAAAACTGGTGTTTCCTTTGATAACCTTTTGGAGCTGTGCCCTTAATATCTGAATTACAAAGAGCCTACACCTAGCCTTGTCTGGTGACATGGAGGTGGTCTGCCCTAGTTGAGTTTTCTTGCTATTACTGTAGCTGCAACTGTGTTACTGTTCTATTACCTCTGCCAGAAGAATTAGTTATCAGCAAATTCTGGAGAAAATCTTGACGATTTCTTCTTCAAGGCTGCCGAGCCTCTCTTGAAGAGCTTGTTCCTTTGCGTGCCTTTGTTTTTCTGACCTTGCACGCAGTGTTGCCAATGTTGCAGAGCCAGGAAGCTGTCAGAGCCAGAAAGGTGTATAACTTTTCTCACTCCCAGGAGTTTTCTATTTCTTATTCTGAAATTAATAAAAATTAGTTTTAAAAAACCCACCACATTTCTTGTCATAACTACCTTCAGTTACTTGGAAGGAGTTCTCTTTAATATTTTTGCTTCCACAGTTGACATAAACACAAGGTTTGCAGGAATGAATTTATTCCATTATGTCCTTGAAGTATTTAATTGATATAAGTGTTATTTATCTGTAAACCAACTGGAATAAGTTCTTGGAAGAAATGTTTAATCTAATTTAATAATACCACTCAGAGGTAAGAGCTTATCATATTTTCATAAGCCTACAATCTGCATGCTTTAAAGAATCCTTGAGTTATAAATTTTAGAATAATTTGCCCATTTTTGAGGACTTTGTTATACCAAACACATTTTCAATCATCTTTTCAAATATAGCAGTTTACCTCAAAGTTTTTCAAAGTAGACTTTAAAAACCCAATATAAGAAGCAAAATACTTTTTAAGGCTTAAAAGACTGCCTAATGAGAAAAACACCCAAAACAATGCTAACAACTCAGTAGTCATGATTTACTGAGGCAAAACAAAGAGACACAAAATAAGAGAAAATGACATAAATTCACTGATGTATCAGTTATGCCAAGAAAATCTGATTTATGCAATGCCACACCAGTTGAAACATATGAAGCATTTTTAGACCCAGTTCATCCCCCCCCCCCCCCCCCACTTCCTGCTGGAAACAGAAGCTCTTCTTTGAAACATAGTGTCCCTCTAATTAGAAATGACTTAAATTTATTTATTAATATTTTAAAAACAAAACTCAAACAAAAACTCCAATACAATTAATTGCACAGAAGTCCCAAAGAACCTCAAAAATGACATTTTTTTAATTATATTTTTGTGTGTGACAGTGCCAGACAGATAGAAGCAAGCAATAGGCCAACTATTAGTTCAAATAGTAAGCGTGACTCCCAGAGTGTGTTTCTAAATGATCTTTGGAGTTGGTCGTCGCAAGTAGCCAATAGATGGTAAAACAGCTGTGCAAGTAAAATGAAATAAATTCAAAGGAAACAAACCCCACAATAACAACCTGAGAGTTACCATGCAAACAATGTCATGCTGGTGCAAGAGCACCTACAAGAGGTTGCTGTGCAAATGGATGCTCCAAATTTTTGCCGATTCTGAGTCCAAATTCTCAAAGCCTGAGGCATCACAAAAGATAATTTGCCTTTGGGCCCATGGGCTGACACCACTATAGTCAAAAGAATGAACGTCTCATACACTTTGGTAATAGAAACAAGAACTTTTATTGTGGGATGTGCAATGTGGGTTGGGCAGTAGCAAGTAGGTCTGCAGAGCATTCCAGGCTTGAGAAGGGTCTCTATGCTAAGATTCAATAAACTTTTAAGACAAATTAAAAAAAATTTAAAAGCTCCAGCCACTCCACCATAAGGCTGTCATAAAGTGAGAGCACACACTTATCACTTTAAACATCAGCCCTTTCTTGCACAGGCTTCAGGAACAGTGTCAACAGATATTTCCCAAGTACATTCTGTGTACACTAACATTTCATCTACTTAGACAAACCGCTGTGACAGGCATTCATCTTCAAAGTCTCCCCTGCCCCCAACAAAATGAATCAAAGTTCAGGAGCTTATGGGAAAGCAGTAGCAGGGGTAAAATTAGGTCTATTTTCAAACCCATTTCATTAAATTATTTCAATGAACTGTACTTAGCTTAAACGGCACCTTGGATTTTTAAACCTTCTGGGTATGGCTCTTTTACACTACAAAAATTGGTTCTACTCTTGGCGGACATTTGGAAGGCTTCAGTATTTACAGTGAAAAGGAATGCTGTTATGAACATGTCTGCACATGTCTTTAGAGTCATAGTTCAAGAGTTTCACCAGGGCTTATACCCAAGAGTGAACATGTTGGGTTATGTAGACCTTGAAAATTATTCTTTTAAATAGCAACTTTGTTTTCCAAGTACAAGGTTGATCATTCAAACCCCACATCTGTTCCAAGGGAGAAAGAGGAGGCTTTCTTGTTTCTACTGCTTTAAGGTTTATCTCATCAGAAACTCCAAGTTGGAACAGATTTGATGGCTCTGGATTTTGTTCTTTGGTGTGTAGAAAACAATTTCGACTCCCACGTCATCTCTGCATTTCTTCTTTTCATTGATAATTCTCTCCTAAATTTTCTATCATGAGTTTCACCTCTGTGCAAATGCTTCCTTTTTGATCTCATATGGTTGGTCATTCTAAGGAGCGCTATACCCAAGGTATTATTGTTGAACTTATAGGTCTGTTTATTTTTCTACTGAAAGTTGAACCATGTGAGTAAGTTCAATTTCAGGTTCAAAGGGAATCCAAGTGCCGTGTTCTTAGAGGTTTTGCCAATCTCTCTAGGACCAGAAACCTTAGTCTTTTAAAATTAAGTTTTGTTGCACATCCCCACCAACCTCTGTCCAGGATCTCCTGCTGGGATTCCCTGCAGAGTGCTCAGCAGTGGGAATCGGGCACTATGTAGTTCTTCTGGTCTCAGGGTCAGGGAGGCTGAGGTTCTTGTGGTCCATTAGCCTGCGGCCTAATTGTTTCTTGTATCTTTGATTTCCTTCATTCTGCTAATATCTTCTTGACCAAACCATTTGGAAGAAACCAGTTGGAAGAAACCAGTTCCATGGTCAAACTTAGAATCATTAAATCCAAATAAGGTTATGGTGGAGTCAAGGGTTTATAAGCTTATTAAGAGTGAGCGAAAAGTTGCAACAGAGTCTGAAACCAAGGATTTGAAAAAGGGATATTTGCTTTCTATTTTCTCATGTTTTCAAAGTTTAGTTTGATACCCATGGTGACATCCACCGCACCAAAATGACATTGCATGTCACCTGGCTTTTCCACCAGAAACCATATAGAGGAAGAAGAAGAGAAAAAAAAACATTTTCATATTTTACTGATGCTGCCTTGGTCCAAAGCAACAATGGATGCAAGAGGATACAAAAGTGTTCAGTCATCTCCATGTGTTCCTCCTAGGAGCAGAGCTGAGCAGTTGTTAGTTGACACAGTTTAGGGAAGTCCTTGGGTTATCAGCCCAGACAGTAGTAGTGGTGGTTTCTTTCCCAGTTGACTCTTCAATAACAGCAGAGGAGATTTTCATCAGACTCTTCAACAGAATCTAAGACGTTTGAAGTTTGTGTTTGCAAAATTCAATGAACAATGTCAGCCCCACAGTGAAGTTTAATGGATTCTAACTCTTTGCCAATTAATTGATTGTTGTCCGCTTCACCTCCATGTCAGGGCGACACACATACACACACACATATATACACACACAATAATCAGCTACTGGATGCCCTATGGAAAAAAGTTCTTATATACATATGAAATTTATTATTTCATACAATTAATGCTTAAAGTCAATAATATAATTATATAAAACTAGATTACATTCTAAGAAAGAACTTTGAAATATTAGTGAAAAACATTAAATAATATCTGACAAAAAAGTAAAATTGTTATTTACAACACTTCCATACTGCTTCTTGATTCTAATGCATCGAATATGAAAGATCTCTAGGTTTGAATAGGAAAGTACCTGCTGTCTGTCAGTGGAGACTTCGGGTTAAGATGTTGAACAAGTGTCAGTGTAGTTTCTAGACTAAGATCAACTAGGAGGAAAGAATCCATGGCCTATTTCCAGATACAAGTCAAGAAAAGCCATTGGGGTCACAATGATAGTCGTGCTCCTTCTGTTGTGCACGGGGTCACCATGAGTCCAGGGAAAACTCATTGAGAGCTAACAACAACCATCTTAGATAGGTACTATTGGGCATATAAAACAGCTACATGAAGTTCCTAAAATCCAAGAGTAATATAACCTAACTGGGACAAATCAGATAAACTTTCCAATTAACCACCACAAATGGAATCCAGAATATAATGTGTCACCGGTAAAGTATTCACAATGTGCTATGTTTAAGAGAGAACAAATCACAGCTGGGAGAGATCTGAAGGAAACACGAACTTCAAACCATTCTTCAAATTGGTAGGGGAAGCTGTTCCACTTACACCAGGGGACAGACAGGGACGACTAAGGCTGTGCTACCCCGCAGCTAGCAGCAATGCTTCTGATCAGGTGGCGAAAGAATTCTTTTCATGTAGTTTACAATTTACTTCTTGCAGACGTTTTGGGTGGCTATGGGTATTTTATGGTCCAAAGGCATTTCAGCTGGATCTAACCCTTTGCCATTTAATGGTATGTTTATCCTCACCCACGTGGAATATCCAGACTTAAGGGGTTCATTTTTCCTGAGGTTGTGCTTTCCCAATTCATGCGTTTTGAAACATTTGGACTCTCCATGCCTCCTGGGTATTTCTGCTAGTTTCAGAGAATTTCATCATTATTGATGTGGACACAGCAGTTTGAATAATCTAGAAAGAACAAAGCATTAAAAATAATGATTGCATAATTCATATAATTTATAATTAACCATGCTTTATTTTCTAAGAGCTGAAGATTATATTATGCATAACTGTTCACATCTTATTTATGTCATGTAAATAAGATGCTTGTTAACTTGAAACAATTAAGCACTCCCATAGTTTTCTTGTAAGTAAAAAATACCCTATTTCAGTAAGATATTAATTATTCTTTTAAGTATGGTATATATGTAGTGTATTTCTTATTTCTATAAAGTATCAAGGGACATCAAAGAAGGCTGCTTTAATTATTACAGCTGACAAACATTCTCACGGGTGGTGACTCCCGTGTTTGAAACTGAAATATGCACTACACAAAATGAGAATCCCAAACCCTAAATCAAAGTCACTACCATGGTGTCCTTGCTGACCCACAGCGAACTCCCCCTGGGTAGGTTTCTGAAGGGGCTATAACTGTTTATGGACTCGAAAGCCCAGTCTTTCTCTCTCGGAGTGCTGGGAGTGGGCCACAGTAATTACAACTGTGCCTGTCTTAATGAAATCTAGTGGAGAAACACAATTTTTTTCTTCCTTTCATGTTTCTCCTCCTCAAACAGTAAGTACTCCCATTCATTTCTTGATTTCTTCCAGGAAGATGAAAACTATTATGCAAATATGCTACTTTCACTTTATCCCACTCTTTCATCTCTTTCTTAAGACATAGAGACATCAGTGTGACAATATTGTATCTTGATGTTTTTACTTCATAATCTATCTTAAAGATATATTTTGGTCTTTTTCGTGCTTGTATATTTTTATATGTTTTGTCTTTTGACAATGTTTAATTTTTCAAAAAGGGGCATTTACAATTTATATAGTTACATGTATGTAGTTGAACTATTTCATTTGTGTTTCTGAGCTTGGGTTGATCACACAAACAGGTCTTACAGCTGGAAACTTTTCATAAATTCTCCTATTTGGGCCAGTGTTCTCCTCCAGAAACAGATTCTGAAGCAATTATTTTAGGGTAAGAAGGTTTGGGAGTGTTCTTGAGAAAACATGGGAAATAGGACTGTCCCAAGGGATTGCTTCGACTGAAGGAAAGTCATAACAAATACTTCTTGCAGCAATTCCTGGAATTGTGAAACTTGGATGGCCTTGAAAGATGCCCCAAATTGTGACAAAACCGAGAGACCTC
>PVJH01014890.1:0-55381 GCA_004026705.1 Nesogale talazaci | reverse complement strand
ATTACTCATCCTGGAGTGTCTGAGCTAGGGTCTGAGTTCTACTAGACACAATCACACGGATACACAGTTCCAGTTCAAAGACCAAGCCAAACTCATTGGTATCCATACCAATTATGGCGACCCTATCGGGTGGGGTAGAACTTCCTTGTGTGTTTCTGAGATTGTCACTCTTTTGGAAGCGGAAAGTCTCATCTTTCCCTCTCCCAATGGATCCTGGTTTCAAAGTGCTGACCTGGCTGTTAGCCGCCCATCTTGTCACCTGGAGATTTCCAATTTGAATCCTCAACAGCCCTCCAGCTCCCCACCTGATGACAGTCTAACCACCTGGCTTTCCTTCCTTCTGACAAGGTGACCAGGAAGACTTGCTCCATTTTTCTAAAACCCAAAGAGAGAACTTTGCTACAGCACTGAGAAGGCAAATGCCCAGAGATCAGGTGTCCTGGACCTCCTGCGCATGGTAGATAGTCTCTGATGCATCTGCACCCTCTGCCTCCTCTGTCTTCCTGGACCAGGGAGAGAGGCATCCTTCCCTCTGTCCAAAACCAGTGTCCCATGTGAATCCTGTTCCCATCTGTGTTTGTTCACAGCTAATTGGTGTCCAATAATAAGTCTCTCCTGTACCTTCTTCCTTTCTTCCCTAAGTCCTCTAAGTTCATTTCAGCACCATTCAAATATGTGCATCTTTCACCCATGTTAAAAGAAATGCATTGTTTAGATTTTAAAAATGTATAAGATTTCACCTAATACCTCACTTATGTCTCATTCTGGGGGTGACATGGGTTGACAAAGGATAAAAAGAATCTCTTCCTTTGAGTCTCCACCACCTCCAGGCATGATCAAACCTCTTGAGGAAGTGGTCTTTTCCCCTCATGATATCGATTTCTTTACTCTGGAATGTCTCTCTTGCTTCAGAATCTCTAATCCCTGCTAGTTACCCTTCTACCTTTTATCCACCTTCCTCAGACAACTGGCCTTCCTAACCTTCTTTTTAACATGAATGCAGCCAACAGTCATTCCCTGGGCTGTCTTCTTTTCTCTTCCTTCAAACTCTTGGCACAACCTTAATGGATGACCTCATCCATTACAACCCATATGCCAACAACTCACAGATTGCCAAGCCAGTCATCTCTCTCAGACCCACTTAGCTGAATGTCATTCACGTATTTATATTTGGATGTCTTGAAGGTACTACAAACTCATGCTTCTATATCTGTCGGGCTTCAACTGCTGGCAACCTAAGCCATTCTAGATTTGAAGGCTATAAACCTATTGAGAGAACTAGAGGAGAGTGCTTCAGGCTCGGAGATCAGGTACAGGAAACACACAGAGAATAGCATTGCAGACATCATGACCTAGAAGAATTGCTGTTTTTGCTGTAAATGAGAAGCTGAGAAATTAGAGAGCTGATGTCTCAAATATGAAGTTAGCTCCGATGGGGGCGGCAGACAGCAATGGCCAGTGCAATCAGTTGGACTGCAGTCATCCTATACTGACTGGATTTGCTCAGCACAATCGATGCTTCAGACTCCGTGGGCCCTTTCTCCATTTAGCTCAGTTCTAAATGTGAGACTAGTGTGAGCATACTTAATTGATGGACTTAGGTCAAATTTGAGACGTTAAATGATATAGGAGTCTGGGAAATGTAGTTTCCCAGCTGTAGGCCATAGAATAAACACGTGAGTCCATCTGCTAGACCTCTGTCAGCATCCAGCAGAGTTCATCACCCATTACCTCAAGCCCGCACGAACAGACTACTCTCACTTCTATCCTGAATTTTGTGATGTGCACCCCATGGTGGCATAGTGGTCGAGCATTCGTCTGGAGACTTCCAATCATTGACCTTTGGGTTAGTAGTCACCAGACCTCCTCCTGGTAGAAGCTGACCACTAGGCAACTCTTTAGAGCAGTTCTACTCTGTCATAAAGGGTCATCAACCCAGAGGAAGACCCTTGATGAGACAAATGGACACTGCGGCCTTGATATGGACTCAAATCCAGCAACGATTCTGATGGGGACACCTGTCTATGTTGTGTGTTCTCCACTTGTACATGGGCTCTCTGTGAATTGGAAAAGTCTTCAGGGCACCTAACAGCAACAGAATGGGAATTCAGCTTCCTAGATCTTTTGACCGCACCCCCTTCTCTCTCACATCTCTCATCTAAGCTAATATAACAACTTCCTTCCTCCTTGCTCTGTCTGCCTTTGTTTCTGCCCCATTCTAGTGCATTCTCCACAGTGCAGCCAGAGTAGCTTTACTACAATATAATGAACATAACCTTTCTTATTTCAAAACCCCCATAGCTCATCTAAAAAGTACCCTGCAATTTTGCTAATAATTTCCAGAAAGTCAACAAGTGGGTTTTACAAACAGTCCACATGTTCTTCGAATCTTTTCGGGGTGTCTCGTTCAGAGTTCTTATTATTTACCTTGGCAGAGCCTCTTGCCATTCTTCCAGACAAGTAACTTCATTTTCATCTGATAGTCAACAAGACTTACCTGCTTATGATTACCTGCTTAACTCTTATGATAAAAAAATGAGTAAGAGTTTCACACCCTTTAAAAATATGAGCCTGGGCAAGACTCTTACTGCTTGAGCCAAATTCCTCAAGATAAAATTGCTTCTTAGGAGATGATGCTAAGAAAACCTTTGAGAAGGGTGAAGGTTCAAGCATCCTTTCTTCTCTTCCCTTAGCATATTCTCCCTCTCATTGCTCTCTTCTGGCCCTTTTATTTCTCTCTCCTTATCCTCCTTTATCTCCTCTCCCCCAATTGTCTCCCAGTGTCTACTCCCACTCATGTCTAATAAAAATGTACAGCCTCTTCCCTTTTAAACCATGGATTTCTGTTTCAAAATCTATACCCTGTGAAAGAGATTTTACTTAGGACATCCTCTATGAAGCATACTCCTCCCAGAAGTGATTTTCTTCTGGAATCTTTGCCCTTACCCCCCCTATCTAGCACTCAAAGCCAGGATTCTAGCCAGCTCATAGAGCTCAGTGATCTTATGGGCAGCTCCTCCCCACTGCCAACAGTTTTTGGAAAGTCTTTAAATAATCTCAAAATCTATTCTTAGAATCAGATTCAGAATGTCCCTGGAGGAATACACAGTCTACAAGCAGAATGGGGAGTGGGGGGGGAGACGGGAAGCAACTTAATTCAGGGCAGTCTTATTTTATTTATAATCACACAGCCCCCTTCACTCGCATCATCATTAGTCTAGGCCCACCTCCTGTCGGGATGGAAAGAGAGAGAGGCATCATACTGGCCGGAAATGTGTGTTCATTGGGCTCCTGCATCCAGTGGGCTCAAACACACAATTTTGACTCCGGCCCAGGAACAGGCAGTGTTTCATTCTCCATGTGTCTCCTCCAGCTCTGAGTGTCTCAACAGTAGGAAAGGAAGGTCTGGCCTCTAGTGAGCTATTTATCTCTGTCACACCTCCGAATGAGCTCATTGAGCTGCTACCTCACTGACAGGCTAGACTCCACCTCATAGGCTCAAATTGACAGGAGATTATGTAACTGCTATAGTGCTCTTGCCTGGCCTTATATTAATAAGTCTAATTGATATTAATACAGCATTCTGTATATGAGACTTTTTTTGCTATGTTGCAAAATGCCAATGCTTGTGCTATGTGCATTCACTTGAAAGGCTAAAATGATGTAACAAGAGTTATCCCTGATGAATCCTCCTGCCAGTATCATTTCACTCCTCTACCTCCTGGGATCAGAAGTTCTTCTTGATCATCTCGGCATCGAGTGGAGTGAGTCCAATGTTTAAATACTGCCTACTTTCACCCAGCCTCATCTAATAAAACCAAGACTTGGACCCCTGACTGTGAGTCCCCTCCCACTCAGAGTCACCTCATGTGTTACAAAGTAAACCAACTCCATCAAGCTTTCTTCACTGCAATCTTAAAGTAGCTGATTGCCAAAACTTTTCCTCACAGCACCACTAGGGTGCAAACTATCAACCTTCTGGTTAGTATCTGAGCAAAAAGGCATTGGGGGAGAATTGTGCCAGCAGGTGCTGCAAACTTTTACTCCATTTTTTTCTCGACTACTTTCCTGGAGAATAACAAGCAGCACCCACTGAAAGTTTGCTTAAATATGCTTTATATGAATTCATCTAACGCCCCTATTGAAGAGGGAGGAGTCCTGGTGGCGTTGTGGTTATGCATCGGGCTGCTACCCGAAAGGCCAGCAACTTGAAACCACCAGCCACTCCAAGAGAGGAAAATAAGACTATCTACTTCCATAAAGAGTTACAGTCTTGGAAACACACAGGGACTTCCACCTGTCCACTCAGGTCTCTATGAGTCAGAATTGTCTCGATTTCAGTGATTTTTGTGATCTAGAAGGTGGTGCTCTGCACCGTTTTCTTCTGGCTGTTGTAACAAAGCAGCACAGACTGAGTGGCTTCTAAGGAGAGAAGTGCATCATTTCACAGTATAGTGAGTGAGAGTCCAAAAGCAGGTGCTGGCTGTGCTGTCCTTCTCGGGACTGCAGGGAAATTTGTCCCATTCTCCTCTCCTTCTTACCTGGGGTGGCCAATGTTTGGTGTTCCTTGTGTCATAGCTGCGACACTCCAATCTCTCCCCCTGTCTTCATAAAACCATCTTTACAAGCGGTTTTGTCTTTGCGTCTGCTCCCCCACCCCCACCCCCACCCACCCTGGATTTAGAATCACTCTGCTCCAACATGACCTGACAAACATCATATTTCCAAACTAGGTCACATCGGCAGGTGCTGGGGTAGAACTTCAGTATATATTTATAGGGGGCATAATTCATTCCATAGCAAGCTCTTTGTCCCTGTGGTAGAGATGAAGACACTGGGTAAGAGAGATGGACTAACTTGCTCGCATCACACAGCTGGGAGGATCAGAGCTTAGACTTGAACTCAGGCAGCCAGTCTTGTGGCAGAGTATCCCCTCTGAACTTCTGCACCATGCCTCTCCTGCAGGCAGGAATCCCGAGATTACTGCTCATCGACAAAAGGGGTGTTCATGCTCCAATCAGTTCTCTTGGAGTGATGTTAATGGGACTGATAAGCAACACCCCTCTCTTTAATACCCCTAGTCAGGAACAGTTGAAAACACACACACACACACACACACACACAACTAGATAAATGGAGGAGCCCTGGTGGCACAATAGAGTTTAATGACTAACCAGATGCTCATCGGTTCAAATGCACCAGTGGTTCCATGGGTCAAAAGACCTAGCAGTCTGATTCTATCAAGATCTCAGCCTAAGAAATTCTATGGAGGCCATCATTCTTGGTCCTATGGGATTGTTGCAAATTAGAATTGGCACAATGGCACACAACAATAATCAGCTATATGGAGATAAAGATTGGAGATTTGTCCTAATGCGCATTATGTTGGAGGGTGTGACTATAGTAAATGACCAAAGGGACTTAGCACTACCTAAGTCACCATACTTTGCCCTCAGCCCCCTTACCTAGTCTTTGGGATAGTCCACCAGAGAAAAAATTCTGGTCTGTGGTCACATTTACCCAAGATTGTTGACATACCATGCCCTCGGGCAGAGACAGAAGAAAAAGGATCAATCACCTAGGTTTCTCATTTTTGATAGCTCTACTCATTTATCCAAGTTTCGTGGGACTGTTATAAATAAATGACTGACTTAAAACAACAGAATTTATTCTATTTCAGTTCTGGAGGACAGAATTTCAAAATCAAGGTGTTGGTTGATGTGTTAGTCTGGGTAGACTAGGGAAACAAAATTTGTAGACACGCATATGCGTGTAAGAAAGAGTTTTATGGGCTGAGCCCCGGTGGTGCAAGTGGGTGAGTGCAGGACTGTGGCCCGCAGGCTTGGCGGCTCAAATCCAGTGGCGGCTCTCAGGAGCAGTGCTGGGTAGTGCCCACAATCACCAGAGGCAGTGATGCCCACAAAAAGAAAAAAGAAAAAGAAAGAGCTTTATATACAAGTTTTATATACAATTGAATAATGAGAAAATATCCGAGCCAATGCAGATCAAGTCCATAAGTCCAATATTTACCCATATGTCCAATACCAATCTATAAATTCTCTTCAGCTGAGCCCCGGTGGTGTAGTGGTTGTGCACGGGACTGTGGCCTACTGGGATGGAGGTTCAATTCCAGCTCCACGGAGCAAAGGCTGGACCTCCTACTCCCACCACCTGAGTGCAGTGATGCCCCCCCAAAAAATAATTCTCTTCAGACTCATGAGATACATGCAATGATGCCGAATGCAGAATGATCACATACCAGTGGGTGGAAAGTCTTGTGGATCCAGTGGTGCTTTAAGCTTTACAGCTCTGGCAGTGCTTTCCATGTGGCTTCTCTGAGAGTGCCAGGGCTCTGACTGCCATCAACCTGTCTCCGTGTGGCTTGTTAACAAGAATGTCTCACAGGGATTGAGCATGTGTCCCGCTTCCAATGAGCTATTCATCTCCTTTGCACCTCCAAATGGGGTCATCAAGCTATGACTTGATTGACAGGCTAAATTCCAACCCCTTGCTTGAACATCTCAAATTGACTACAGGTTATGTAACTACCGCCACTGAGTTATACTCCCTCTGCAGTTCTAGAGGAGAAGCTGCAGTTCATAGCTTCCTCCAACTTCCAGTGATTAATGACATTCTGTGGCTAGTAGCTGCATCACTTTGATATCTACTTCAAGGTCACAGTGCCTCCTCTTATTCTGTGTGTCTGCACTCAATGTGTGCCTTAAATATTCTTCTCCCTAGATTTGGTCAAGACACTTAAAATGGCACTCGAGGTCCAGCTGAAAAAATAAAATTTTCTCATCTCCCTGAAGCCTCAACTTAATCAGACCTGCAAAGATCCCCTTTTGAAATATGGTAGCATTTACAAGACCCAGGCTTAAGACTTGATGTCCTTGGAAGTCAAGATCTAACCTACTATTCCATTCAAGAATATGGGACAATGGCGAAGCTCACAATCTGTTAACTCATTTATTAACATGTTATAAGGATGGGTAAAAAGTGGCAAGAGAACAGGACTGTTATTTGCTAATCTAATGACATTCCCTGGAAACATGAGCATTCACCAATGAGCACTGCCTCCAACACTTTCCACAACAGAGTTGGTGTCCCAAGAGCTTTCTTACTTTTTACACATTAAGCTTTGGGAAACTCTTGCTTAACCTAATGGCTGACCATGGTGGGGACTAACTAAACAAAACTCCCTCATTTCCCTGATACATCCATTCCTGCAAAACCTGCTGTGAATTAAGTCAACTCTCTATCATAGTTAATAATCACTGTTAACCATCACTCTTCAGCACACAACCTTTGCCACTAATAAAAAGGGAGGGAAAGAGATGCAGACTATGAGTGCCTTGCCACAGCATTAGAAACGTAGTGCTAAACAACTAGGGCTGCATTTTTACCTCCAGAGAGTTGGACAGCTACTGAATCAGCAAGGAGATATTTGTGAGTCTGAAACTTGGCATTGTGCCACTGATAATAAGTCCAACAGATACGGTCCTCAGCTTAGAGCTGCCAGAAGTCTATGGCAGACAGTATTGAACTGCAGAGCAAGGCAAAACTGTTGGACATTAACAATGGAAGGCAACCTCCAACACACCGAGCAGATAGAAATTGGCATTGAATGGATTTCTAGGAGACTTACATATTGACGGGGGAGTGTGTTTCTTCTTGTAGCGATAACTGAAACAGTAGTGCAATCAATTATTATTCGTGTTCTAGCACCTCAGCATCTTCTCCCTCACACCTTTTCCCAGAGAAGCCTATATAAAAGGGATGAAAATCCTCTGGTTCTTAGAGATATTAATCAACCATATGCTAAAATATTTATATCAGCATAAAAGCAAGAATCAATGGAAGAAGCCAAGCTGCACTGAAAGCATGAGCCGAAAGCAGGACTCCATAAGTTGATGGAGTACTGACTGAAATGTGTCAACAAGCTGATGAACCAGTTGAAGCACTCACTCGTCTAGATCAAGAAATTTAGAAGATAACTACTTGGTCAATTGACTGGAAGAAATCCATATTTTTGCCCCTTCAAAAGAAAGGTGACTAACAGTGTGTGTGTGTGTGTGTGTGTGTGTGTGTGTGTGTGTTCATTGGTATTATGGGTGCGTAAAATTTTACCAAAGATTATTCAATAGCTTCCAGGGGTTCAGACCACCTTCAGAAGATCTAGAACAAGGAATAACATTGATAATGTCAGATGAAACTTGACTGAAAGCAGAGAAAGCAAGAAGGATATTCCTTGTGTTTCATTGTCTATGTAAAAGTCTTCCACAGTATAGATCACAACAGACTATGGATAGCTTT
This sequence comes from Nesogale talazaci, assembly GCA_004026705.1. NCBI lineage: Eukaryota > Metazoa > Chordata > Mammalia > Afrosoricida > Tenrecidae > Nesogale > Nesogale talazaci. The sequence continues at coordinate 47,065 of PVJH01014890.1, read as the reverse complement.
GAGAAGGATGGGAATCCCAGGACACTTCATTGTACTTACGTTGAATCTGAACATGGATCAAGAGGCAGTGATGCGAATAGAACAAGTGAATACTGCATTATTTTAAACCAGGAAGGTGCGCTTCAGCAGTGCATACTGTCACCATACTTATTCAATCTGTATGCTGAGCAAATAATCAGAGAAACTGGACTTATATGAAGAAAAATTTTAGATTAGGATTGGAGGAAGGCTTACTAATGACACTGTCTTGTTTGCTGAAAGCAAGGAGGATTTGACACACTTGCTAATAAAGACCAAGGATTGCACCCTTCAATATGGATCACGACTCCATACCAAGAAATCCCAAATCCATACAACACCATGATATCATAATATGGGCCTCATAATACGTACGACATGATAAATGGAGAAGAGATGGAGGCTTTCAAAGATTTCCTCTTGCTTAGATGAACAACCAGTGCTCAGGGAAGCAGTAGTCATTACATCAAAGGATGCATCACAATGGGAAAGTTGGAAGCAAGAATATCACTTTGAAAATAAAGTGTGCGTGTATTGCCATCAAAAACAAATATTCAGGCCAATAATGGAAAAAAGCTGAAAATCCAGAAATAAAAACATCAGCATACACACAGCTAAATTTTGATAGGGGCTCAAAAAATATCAATGGGAAACTGATGCTCTCTTCAATAAGTGATGCTGAAAAAAATGGATATCTACCTGCAGAAAAATGAAGCAAGACCCTTACCTCACTCCATGCACAAGAATAAACTCAAGGTGGATCACAGACCTTGAGGTAAAATTCCAAACTATTATCGTCATTAAGGTGGGATTGGGACAAACCTATTCAATACATATGCTATCAGAAATAGAGAAAGATACAAATACAAAGCCTTGGTATTGTCAATCACCTCATGTGCATGTGAAAATTGGCGAATAAATAAGGAAGGTGAAAGAAAAATAAATACATCTGAACTATGGTTTGGGCAAAGCATAGTGAAATTATCATAGACTGCCAAAGAGTGAACAGATCTGTCTTGGAAAAAGTACAGCCAAAATGTCCCTTAGGGATAAGAATGATGAGACATTGTCTCACATGATTTGGGCATGTCATTAGGAGAGATCAGTCCCTGGAGATGGAGCTCATGCTTGGTATAGTAGTAAAAAAGGAAGGTCCACAGGAGATGGAATGACACATTGGCTGCAACAAGGTCAAGTATATGAAGAATTTTGAGGATGATGAAGAACTGGGTGTTGGTACATTCTGCTGCACATAGTGTTGCTGTAAATCAGAATTGACTTAACAGCATCAAGCAACAATAGTTAAGACTAAAGAAGTTTGCAAGCCAGACAACACCAAATAGTGTTAGCACCCAAAGTGAAACATTTGTATTTTGAACCCATCTTACCAGTTTTCATGGTTTTGCCATATGCTATGTGACCAAAACCAAAGACAATATGCCCCAGCCATCCTAGTTTGAAACACAAAACTTGGTGCTTTATCTATAATAACTCTCTACCCATGAATTAGGGACTATTGGTGATAAACATTGTGCTGCTAACATCAAGGTTGGTGGTTCTACCCCCCAGTAGCTCGCCTAGAGTTTTACAACCTTGAAAACTCTATTCTGTGATTGGGAACCCACTCAAAGGCAGTGGGTGCAACCCCCAGCTTTAAAATGAGGGTGTTCTAGGGGACACAAGGTCAATTGACATAATGTAGTTCAAAACAACAATCTTCTATATTCTGCTTTGGTGAGCAGCAACTAGGATCTTAAAAACTCGAGAGCTACTGTCCAAGATTCAGCTATTGGTCTCTTCTGATCAACAGGCAAGAAAAATGATGGAAATCAAAAGTCACATGGAGACAGTTCACTAAGCCATGTGACCATGCCTCTATAACTCTGAGATCAGAAAAATTAGATGATGGCTGGCTACCACTCCCAATGGCTCTGATACGGATCATAGCAGATAGTCTTTGATAGACTAGGAGAAAAATATGGAATAAAACTCAAGATAATTTTGTTAAAATACCAGAGTTCCTCGTTGAACATAAACTATAGCCCTAGTAGGTTATATCTTGGGCGGTTAACCACAAAACCAGTATTTCTAAACCACCAACTATTTTCTAGTACGAAGATGAGGACTTTTGCTTCCATACAGATTTACAGCCGTGAAAGCTCACAGAGACAGTTCTGCTCTGTCCACAGGGTTGCTGCTAGTAGGGTTGACTTGATGGATTTTGGTTTTGAAATCTAAAACAGAATTCGCCACCCAGACTCAAAGTTTAGCCAAACAACAGACAAGTCTAGAAGGGAAACAATAATACGAATAGGTAAGTAGAACTTAGGACAGTCAACCATTTCATATCTAAAAGGCAGCATTTGCCCAAGGACAAAATTTAGATTGGAGTTCCATTATTCTCTTTCAATTTTTGATATGACCGGTAGGTAGAAAAACACCTGACACAAAAGGTATAAGATGACATCATAGAATCCACAGATGGGTGTAAGAACCCTGAATATCCGTGGACTGACCTCAGACATTAAAAGGCAAAGGCTAGCAGACTGGCTAATAAAATATAACCCATCGATCTGCTGCCTACAGGAGACACATCCCAAAATTACAGACAAAACCAGGCTGAGAAGTAAAGGCTGGAGAAAAAAATTCCAAGCAAATAGAAATTCAAAACAAGTAGGGGTTGTAATCTTAATCTCTGAAAAAATGGATCTCAAGGTGTAATACACCATAACAAGTGACAAGAAGGGGCACCATATAATGCTCAAGGGGACAGTAGAGTAAGAATTAGTGAGCATAATAAACATATATGCGCCCAATGAGAGACCCACGAAATTTGTAAATCAATCACTCCAAAAGACGAAAAGAGAAACTACAGGCTCAACCATTATAGTAGCTGACTGTAATACACCGCTCTGAAAAAGACAGATCACAGGGAAAGAAACTTTCACAGGGGTCTATGGATCTAAACAGCACAATTGGATGACTAGACCTGATAGATATTTTTATTTTCAGAGTTTTCCACCCAATTGCAAAAAAAAAAAAAAAGCAGTTTCTTTAAAGTCCACATGATGCGTACACAAGGATAGACCACATGTTGGAACACATGATGAACCTGTGTCAATTCAAGCACGTAGAGATTATACAGACTTCTCTCTCCAACCACTATGCCATAGGCTGGAAATCAACAAAAGAACAATTAAGAAAACAAAAGCAAACAATTGAAGGATGAATAACCCTCTTTGCAAAAAGAGTTGGTATTGGCCCAGATGACAGATGGAATCAAGAAGTTTCCAGAAACCAATGAAAATGAAAATATGACATACCAAAACATTTGGCACATAGCCAAGACATTTATCAGAGCAAGGCTGATAGCAATATATGCACACATGAAAGAGAAAGAGAGACTTATGGGTGATATGCTGGCACAAAACTTCCACCAATTAAGCAAAATCAACAGGAAAATCCTACTCATAACAAAAGGAAAGAAATAATAAAAATCTGGGCTGAGATACAAGAGAGGGAAGACAAGAAAACTATGGAAAAACTAATGCAGCTAAAAGTTGTTTCTTTAAAAGGAAGAAACTAATTTCAGTAACAAGAATGAGGGATGAAACAGGGAACATTACAACGGACCCTAATGGAATGAAAAGAGTAATTACACAGTATGACAAAGACCTGTACTCTAATGAATTTAACAACTTGGAAGACAGTGGAAAAATACTTGAAAAACCACTCCCTCCCTAGACTATTGAAGATAGATGTCAAGAATCTCAACAGATACATAACATTAGAAGAAACAAAGTTATCAAGGAATTACCTACAAAAAAAAAATCCCATAGGACAGATAGCTTCACAGGACAATTCTACCAAGAATTCAGGGAGAAATGTCACCAATCAGACACAAACTCCAACACAAACTCTTCCAGAACATAGAAAAAGATGGAAAACTTCCAAATTCTTTCTATGAAGCTAGTATAACTCTGACATTAAAACCGGGAAAGGATTCCACAAGAATTAAGAACTACAGATCAACATCCCTAAAGAAATATTGATGTAAGAATTCTTAACAAAATACTGTCCAATAGATTACAAAAGCATATAAAACAAATAATTCACCAAGACTAAGTGGGATTCCTAGCAGGGATGCAGGGATGGTTCAACATATGAAAGACCATTAGTATCATTTGCCACATTGACATGAAAAATTATAAGAACCACATGATAATATCAATAGATGTGGGAAAACATTCAACAACATCCAACACCCATTTCTCTTTAAGACACTCAATAAGATAGTAAGGGAAGGAAAATTTCTTAATAGTATACAAGCTATGTATGAAAGGCTAACAGTCAAGGTGGTAATCAGTGGAGAAACGATGAAAACAATCTCACTGCAAAAAGGGACCAGACAAAAGATGTCCCTGTCCCCTCCATTTAAAACCATACTGGAGGTCCTAGCTAACATAAGGCAAAGAAAAGACATCAAAGATATTATTAGTCTGGGGAAGGAAGCGGTGAAACTATTGTTATTAGAAGACAATATTATTTTATATATGGAAAATCCCCCAAACTCCACAAGTGGAGTATTAGAAGCAATAGAGGAATATGGCAATGATGATACAAGGTCAACAAACAGAATTCTATCTGACTGCTATACACATCAGACAAGATCACAGAAAAGGCAATTAAAAAGACAGTCCTTTATAATAGCCAAGCAGATATTGAAATATTTAGGGATATACCTGACTAAAGGAACAAAAGATTTGTATGAGGAAAACTACAGAACACTCTTACAAGAAATCAAGAGTGACCTGACAAATGGAAGAATATCCCATGCTCGTGGATCAGAATATTCAAAATCTTAAAATGTCAGTTCTACCCAAGGCATTATATATGTGTACGGCTATTCCAATACGAAACCATCATCCTTCTCCAAAGAACTGAAAAACTGGTTATTAAATTCATATGGAGAGGGATGAAGCCCAGATAGCAAAGACGTCCTCAAGAAGAATGACAGAGCAGGAGGGCTTGCTCTACCTGACTTTAGCACCTGTTACACAGCCACAGTGGTCAAAATAGTGTGGTGCTGGTATAATGACAAATATTCAGCCCAATAATGGAAAAGAGCCGAAAACCCAGAAGTAAATGCATCAGCATACACACAGCTGATTTTTGATAAGGACTCAAAAACATCAATGGGAAGATGATGTCCTCTTCAATAAGTGGTGCTCAAAAAAATGGCTATCTACCTGAAAAGAAATGAATCAAGACCCTTATCTCACTCCATGTACAAGAATGAACTCAAGGTGGATTACAGACCTCAAGGTCAAATTCCAAACTATTATGTCCATTAATGTGAGAATTGGGACAAACCTATACAATACATGAGACAAACTGATACAATACATACGCTATCATAAATAGAGAAAATACAAATACAGAGTCACAAATTGACAAGTGGGATATACTGAAGACAAAACACTTTTGTACATCGAAAGAATTCTCCAAAAGAATAATAAGAGAACCCATAGACTAGAAAAACATCTTTAGCAATGACACATCAGACACAGGCCTTATTACTAAAATTTACAATACTTTGAAAGGTTACAATAGAAAGAAAAAAAAAACAACTAACTGCCCTCTAAGGAAGTGGGCAAAGGACCTGAATAGAAGTTTCACAAGGGCAGAAATCCAAATGGCCAATAAGCACATGAGAAAATGTTCCTCATCATTAGCCATAGGAGATATGCAAATTAAAACAACAACGAGATTCCACCTAATACCCTCAAAGATAGTCCAATTCAAGAAATCAGAAAGTAACAAATGTTGGAGGGGCTGTGGTAAGATAGGAAATCTCATCCACTGCTGATGGACCTGGAGGTATGTATAGCCATTATGGAAATCAATTTGGCAGTACCTAAGACAGATGGAAATTGAGTTACCATATGACCCAGCAATCCCCCTACAGGGTATATATCCAGAAGAGACAAGAAACAAACCATGGCCAGATATCTGTGCTCCAATGTTCATTGTGACACAGTGCACAATTGCAAGGAGAAGGATACAATCCAAATTTCCATCAACAGACAAATGGATTAAAAAATGGTGGTACATACATATAGTGGAGTACCTCGCATCTTTAAAAAGCAGCAGTGAATGCAGGAAGCACATTGTCACATGGGAAGAACTGGAGGAAATCATGCTAAGTGAAGTAAGCCAAGCACCATAGGACAAGTATAACATGAGTCCACTGAGGCAGTCTTTAAAAATGAGGCATAATGGAAAAGCTACTATATACACACATTCCTTTTTGAGGTCCAGGTATTGAGGCAGGGGCTAACCCCAATCCAGGGATACATACAGGAGTCAACTAAATAAGAGGAGGAAAGAGAGGGAAAAGACAAAGCACTGACAACCAAGGGAAGGGTATTGTTTATATCTGTACAGAGAGGGAGAGAGAGACCAGGTTTCAGCCTGGTGCTCTAAGACGTGAGTGCAGCATATGGACATGTACCAGGGAACCATTAGAGAGGTCTGCAGGGCTAGCTCCAATCCCAACTATGTGGACACCCCCAACCACCCACTCACCCACCAAAAGAATGCTCTTCAGAGGATAGCACTGAAGCTACAGCTTGGGGAGAGGGGCACATCTGATTAGAGCATACAGGAGAAACTAAGAGGGATGAAGGGTGAGGGAAAATATCCTGGCCCTTAAGCCCCAAGGACAATATTCCTGTTAAGCAGAAACAATACACAGAGAGGACCATAGGGCCAGCCCCACCATGAGACACGATGCACCTCATTGAACCATAGTGCTTGGGGAGATGTAGAGTGGAAATTGTGCCTAATCTGACCCCATTACCCTGGGACAAAACACTAAGGCCATGCAACCGAGCAGCAAGGGGAGCAAAGTGATGAAATCCCTGGGGAATACCCAAAATGGACTTTGGCTGAGGGGAAGGCCCTAATCCCAACTAACCCCTCCCCTAACCCCTCCCCCCAGAAGAATGTACTTCAGAGGACAACACCTAAGCTACAGCTCAGGGAGAGGGGCATGTCTGATCAGAGCACAAGGGAGCAAAGGGGAAGAGAGAGAGAGTGGAGCACGTCCTGGTCCACCAAGCCTTGAGGACAATACTCCTGCTCAGAACAGCCAAGCCACAAAGACCACATGGCAGCCCCACCATGAGACACAACAACCCTCACGGACCCATAACCCTACAGGGGACAACACTGTGAACACAGTGGAAATTGTGCCTGATCTGACCCCACCACACCAAAACAAAACACAAACAGCATGCACAGGACAGCAAGGGGAACAAAGTCCCAAGGGAGTACCAAAAATAGACTTTGGGACCCAGGCATGGCACCCTATCAGACTTGACCAGAAAACACTCCTAAAGGCCAACAAACAGTTGAGCTATTTGCAGGCTTTTTGTGTGTGTGTGTGTGTGTGTCATTATGTTGTTGTTTTCTTTCTTTTGCTGCTTTGTTTAGCTCCGTCTTGTTTTTGTGCATATTATTATTATTTCCGCAGGTCTATCTAGATAAAACAGGCTGGATAAATAACCTGGACAATAAAACAATGGGACCGATGGTTTGGGGTGGGACTGGAGGGGTGGGGTGGGGGTGGGAGGGCATGGGAGAGGGGGAGGTGGGGTAAATGAAGTGGTGTTAAAAAAACGGAGGGATAAGAGAACAAAAAGTGATCCAAAATTGGTGGCAGGGAGGGTGTAAGAGGCCTGGTAGAGCTTGCTCAAGGGTAATGTAATGGAGAGGAATTACTGAAACCCAAATGAAATGAAGCATGATAGTGGAACAAGAGGAAAGTAAAAGCAAATAGAAGAAAGAACTAGGAGACAAAGGACATTTATAGATGTCTAAGTAATGACATGTTCATGTGTAAATACATTTGTATGTGAGGATGGGGAAATAGATCTATGTGCATATATTTATAGGTTGAGTATTAAGGTAGCAAATGGACATGGGGCCTCCACTAAAATACTCTCAGTACAAGAACACCTTGTTCTATTAAACTGTCATTCTACAATGCTCACCTTCCTGACACAATTACTGAAGACAAATGTGTGCATAAGCAAAAGTGGTAAGGAAAGCTGATGTTGCCAATCTATCAAAAGATATAGTGTCTGGGGTCTTAAAGGCTTAAAGATAAACAAGCGGCCACCTACCTGAAAAGCAACAAAGCCCACATGGAAGAAGCCTGTGTGATCACAAGATGTTGAAGGGATCAGGCATCAAAGAACAAAAAATGATATCATTGTGTGCTCACCTTCCCAATACAATTGCTGAAGACAAATAAGTGCATAAGCAAATGTGGCAAAGAAAACTGATGATGCCCTGGTATCAAAAGTTATAACATTTGGGGTTTTAAAGGTTTGAAGATAAACAAGTGACCAGCTAGCTCAGAAGCACTAAAGCCCACATAGAAAAAGCACACCAGTCTGTGGAATCAGGAGGTGTCAGAGGGATCAGATCATGGGTATCAAAGTACAAAAAAATCAAATCATTGTGAATGAGGAGGAGTGTTGAGTGAGGACCCAAGGCCCATCTGACATCCCCTTAAAGAAATATCATGGGGAGGAGATGATTCAGTCAGAGTACAGTGTGAAACATACAACTTTCCTCTATTTCTTGAACACTTCCTCTCTGTACTCCCCCCACTCCCCTCCCACTATTATGATCTCAATTCTACCTTACAAATCCACCTAGACCAGAGAGGGTACAGTAGTACAGATAGGAATTGGAAACACAGGGAATCCAGGACAGATGATTCCTTCAGGACCAATGATGAAAGAGGCAATAGCAAGCAGGAGGGTGGAGAGAAGGTAGGGTAGAAAAGGCGGGACCAATTTCAAGGATCTACATATAACCTCCTCCCCGGGGGACAGATAACAGAAAAGTGGGTGAAGGGAGACGTTGGACAGTGTAAGACATGACAAACTAGTAATAATTTATAAATGATCAAGGGTTCATGAGGGAGGGGGAGCAAGGAGAAAGGGGGCAAATGAGTTGACACTAAGGGCTTAAGTAGTAAGCAAATGTTTTGAGAATGATGATGGCAACAAGTATACAAAAGTGCTTGATACAATAGATGGGTGGATGGATGGATGGATAGTGATGAGCTGTATGAGCCCCCAACAAAATTATTTTTTTCTAAATAGGTTTTGGAGACATACTGAAGCATCCTATCAGACTCGGCTGGAAAACGTTTCTAAAATTAGAAACAGTTTTGGAATTATTTATAGGCTTTCCTTTTTTGTCATTAACTTTTTTTTTCTTGTTGCTATTTTGTTTTTGTTTTGCTCATTTTGTCTTCCTTTGGTGTTTGCTTGGCTTTGCCTAATTTCTGCACCTATTAATGTCTCTGTATGTCTTTCTAGATAAGATAGGAGGGATAAACAATTCAGAGACAAAAACAACAGGACGATGGTTCCTGTGGGGTGGGTCGGTGAGGACGTGGAAAAAGGGGAGATGAGAGAAAGTAGGGGGTGGAGAGTGTCAACCAATTCAGGGACACAGGAACAAGTGAACTAAAATCAATGGTGAGAAGGGCATAGGAAGCCTAGTGGGGCTTACTCAAGGGCAATGTAACAGTGAGGAAATCTGAATGAAGATTGAACATGGTGATGGGACAAAAGGAAAGTAAAAAGGAAATAGACGAAAGAACTGCAAGGCAAACGACATTTATATCGGTCTAAATACATGCATGTACACATGTAAATATATTTTTATATAATGATAGGGAAATAGATCCCTGTACTCATATACATATCAAGCATTAAGGTAATTGATGAACATTGAGCCTTAACTCACGTACTCTCTCAACACAAGAAAACTTTGTTCTAATAATCTGGTATTGTGTGAGGCTCACCTTCCTGACATAGTTGCTGAAAACAAAATGTGTGCAAAAACAAATGTGGTGAAGAAAGCTGATGGTGCTCAGCTACCAAAAGGTACAGCACTGGGGGTCTTAAGGCTGGAAGATAAACATGTGACCATCTAGCTGGGAAGTAACAAAGCCCACGCAGAAGAAGCACAACGGCCTGTCTGATCATGAGGTGTCAATGGGCTCAGCTATCAAGCATGTAAGACCCAGAAAAAAAACCATACCAATGTGAATAAGGTGGCGGATGGTGGTGACGTGGAGTAGAAAACCAAAGCCCATCTGTAAGCAACTGGACATCCCCTTTTAGAAGGCTCACAAGGAAGAGATGAGCCAGTTAGGGTGCAGTATAACACTAATGAAACATACAATTTTCTTCTAGTTCTCTGGTGTGTCCTTCACCGACACTATCATGACCTCAGTTCTACCTTACCAATCAGATTAGACCAAAGAACATACACATTGCTACAGATAAGAGCCTGAAACACAGGGAATCCAGGATAGCTCAACCCCTCTGGCAATGAGAGTAAAGATACCAGGAGAATAAGGTGAAGGTGCAGAGGGGTGGGGAGAGAAAAGGGGAGTCGATCACGAGGATCAATATATAACCCCCTCCCAGGGTGATGAACAACAGAAAAGTGGGCAAAGAGTGACAGAGGACCATGTGAGATAAGAAAATTATCATCTATAACTTATCAGGGGTTCATGAGCAAGGGAGGGTGGGGGGAGGTGTGGCAGAAAATGAGACACTGATACCAAGACCTCAGGTAGAAAGAAAATGCTTTCAGAATGATAATGGCAGCATGTGTACAAATGTACTTGACACAATGGAGGGATGGATGGATTGGGTTGAGAGATGTAAGAGCCCCCAATAAAAGTTTTTTAAAAATTTTTTTAAAAATTCAGAAGGGTAGGAAAGAACTCAAAGCCCCCCAAGCCAAAGTCACTACCATCAAGTCCATTCCGATTCATAGCAACCCTGTGAAGGAGGAATGGAAAGGAGAAACACTGGGTGTCAGTGGGGAAAGGGAACTTGCAATGGGTGAGTTGCAACAGATGTGTATGAATAGTTCAGTGTAAAACAGATGACTCACTCTGCACACCTTCACCCAACTCACAGTAGGTGCTTTTTGAAAAGATAAAGTCATGAAGATCAGAATGACCATAACTAGTAACTAACATTGCATGTTTAAGCCGTTTAATCGCGTCAGCCAAATAGATTTATGATGTTAGGGGTAGAGTTTCAAAACCCTAGAAGACATGCATGGTTGAAATCCAACTCCCCCTTCACAATGCTATGACTAGGATGCTTCCTTTGGCACCATTAGTGAAATAAGGACAATAATACCATCCTGGCTATAGGATTGTTATGGGGATTGAAGGCATTATAACTTGTAAGATGAGACAGCAGGCAAGGATCTCTGGTAGCACAGTGGATTAAGCACTGGGAGGCAAACCGAAAGGTCAGCCGTGCAAATTCATCAGCTACTCTGCAGGCTGTGGCAGTTGGCTTCCAAAAAGCCTGACAGCCCTGAAAACTTTGGGAGCAGTTGTACCCTGCGTCCATCAAATCACTATGCTCTGGAATTGACCAGTCAGCCGTGTTTTACCACCTCCTTGGGGGACAGACAACAGAAAAGTGAGTGAAGGGAGACGTTGGACAGTGTAAGACATGACAAAATAATAATAATTTATAAATTACCAAGGGTTCATGAGGGAGGGGAAGGGGGAAATGAGGATCTGATACCAAGGGCTCAAGTAGAAAGCAAGTGTTTTTGAGAATGATGAGGGCAACAGATGTACAGATGTACTTGATACAATGGATGGATGGATGGATGGATTGTGATAAGAGTTGTATGAACCCCCAATAAGATGATTTTTAAAAGAAAGAAAAAGCAACAAGAAGAAAATATTCAGTGACTCATTCAGAACTAATGATCCCAGGAAGTAGATGTTTCACAGGAGAAACTTCCTGAGGTCTATTAACACTATTAATTAGACCTTTAACCAGACCTCTACTTGCCTCTCCTCCCACCAGGTTTCACTAAGAAGGGCAGGCTTTCCATGGCCAGTATCCCACGAAGGGTTGGGGACAGAATTAGAATTAGGAACTAAGTTGGCCTAGATTTCACCCCCCAAGTCCCATCTTATTGTAACCCATCATTCCCATTTGCAGCTGACATCATTCTCCAGGTCGAACCTTCCTAACAGAGTAAGCAACTGAGACCCAGTGCTGTAACTAGACCCTGTGCTCAAACAACCTGCAGCACCCTGTGGCCACAGATGGGACCAGTGTCCTTAGAGGTCTAGTCCTAATTTTCTACAGCTCCACTTTAAACAACAACAATGACGATTAAAAAACATGTTATTGGCACACATCTCACATATCATACAATTCAATAGCTCAATTGCCACAATTAATTTCAGAACATTTTCTTTTTTTTCTTTCTTTTTTTTTTTTTTGCTCATCACTGCCTCTGGTGGTCATGGGAGCTACCCAGCACTGCGCCTGAGAGGCGCCGCTGGCTTTGAACCACCAAGCCTGCTGGCCGCAGTCCCACACTCAACCACTTACACCATCAGGGCTCAGCCTCAGAACATTTTCGCCATACCACCAAAAACCCTTCAGCCCAGTTACCTTCTCCATAGATTTACCCATAGATTTACTAAATTTCATTTACCAAAAAATATACCCTCAAAATAGCAACAAAAAGACTAACACCAATAACCAAATAACCCCAATTAGAAAAAAAAAACAGAAAATATTGAAACCAGAACAACTTTATAATGGGTCAAAAGGGATATCAAAAGACACAGTGTTAAATTTTAACCTAACTGTATCTTGCAGCTCAGCTTTGATGCTTATAAGTTACGAACTTTATTCTGTGCACCATCACATTGAAACACATGCAGACACAAATACAGGTATCGCCATGGAGCCATTCTGACTCGTGACAGCACGTGTGTTACAGAATAGAGCTGCTTTGTAGAATCGTCTTGACTGTGATAGACCCAGAAACTGTTTACCAGGCCTTTCTTCCTTCTCAAGGTTCAAACCATCAACCATTATATGTTAGTCATCAAGTACAACCTGTGCCACACAAGAGCCATTAACCTTTACAAACATGGTGCAAATGATTTGCAAATTAGTAATAGATAAGACCGATACTTGCCCTCAAATTATTTTTAATATCTAACAAGGTTGGAGGGAGACTGGGAAGGAACTGACCAGGAAACTAGCCAATTGCTATGATAGTTTTCTAGGTCTGAGGAGCAGGGGACAGGCTGCTTTTCAATCCATCCTTGTGGATGGGAGAACTAGAACATTTCAGAATCCCTAGGCATTTCCTTTGGGGGGTTTTGAATGCTTTCAAGGACAGCAGGATCACAGAACAATGCTATTTGGCAGATGGCAGAAGCTGCCTCAGGGAAGGAGAATGGCTGGCTCTGATGCCACACCAGAGATAGACAATATATTCTCTGGGTTAGAGAAAAGAAAGAATGCCTTTGTCTGTTTAAAAAGAGCCAGTGGACCCAATGTTCCAAGGGTTCGTCGTCGTCATGTATCAGTGGCAGACTTTTTTAAAAACATCATTTAACTGGGAGCTCATACAGCTCTTAACACAATCTATGCATATGTCCATTGTCAAGCATGGTTGTACATATGTTGCCATCGTCATTTTCTTTTTAAAAATAATTTCATTGGGGGCTCATACAACTCTTATCACAATCCATACATGCATCCATTGTATGCCAGGAAAATTTGTACATATGTTGCCATGATCATTCTCAAAATATTTGCTTTCTACTTAAGCACCTGGAATTAGTCTCTCATTTTTCCCCTCCCTCCCTGCTCTCCCTTCCCTCATGAACCCTTGATAATTTATCAGTGGAAGACTCTTTTGCAGCAAAGGATGAAAGCTTTAGACCCTGACTTAAGAAAAATGAACGTGTGCTGATGCCTCACATTACATAGTTTCAAGAGCTTCTCAGACCCATTGGAAGTTACCTAGGGATGCCCAAACTTGGGTTTCAAAACCCAAGTTTAAAAGTTCCATTCCAAAGATGTCAATTCATTGACACTCCTCCCATATCCAGAGGTGAGGTCTATGTTTCCTGCTTTCAAACCTGGAGGAATGTGTACCAATAGATTATGAGTTCCAAAGCTAGTTTATAAAAGACCATGCAGCTACTACTGTGTCACTTGGAGTGTTCACCTTGGGCATGCTTCCTCTCAGAACATGGTGCCATGCTTTGAGGAACCCATGCCAATGGAGAGGACATGGTAGTGAATAATCCCAGTGGCACTCAGCCTCCAAGTCCTGCTGCCAGAAATGAAGTAATGGATTCACCTGAGGCGCTCAAGCCCCAGCTGGTTCAGTTGCCAATCATTTGGGACACCTGCAGCCATGCCAGTCTTCCCAGCTGGTCAAAGGTGTTGTAGAGTAGGGATGTGTCTTTCACATGTGTCTTGATTGAATTTCCAAAACCCAGAATCCATGAACATAATAAAATGATCCCTAATTTAGAGCCTGTGTTAGTCTGGGTAGACTAGACTACCCAAATTCATAAGCACGAATATGTATATAAGGGAAAAATTTCTATAGAAGAGGAATGGAATATTGAAAAAGCATTCCAACCCAGTCCAGTCCAAGGTCTTAAGCCCTATATTAATCCATATGTCCAATATCAATTTATAAAGTCTCCTCTGACTCACAAAGCATGTGCAATGACACCAGGAAAATCACAGGCCAGTGGGTGCAGAGTCTTGTATATCCAGCAGCAGTAGAAGCATCCCTGCACTGGCAGGGGTCTCCCCACGGCTCCTCGTTTACAGGGCTCAGGGTCCATCAGCAGTATCCATTGATGGTAGAAGCACCTCAGCACTGGCAGGGGTCTCTCTGTGGCTTCTCCAACCCCAGAGGTCCAGTTCCATCAGGGCAAGCCCACGTAACTTCTCCTCCAGCTCCTCCAGGTTCCAGGATTCAGGATCTCTCAGCATGCCATCATCTTGTCTTGTCTTTAGACTGACTCCAAGAGACTGAGAATCAAGTCTCTCTTATCCAATTGGGAAATACCGTGGGACTTCCCAGAATTCTCAGGAGAAAGCCATGCCCACACAGTGCCCTTTTGGCTATCTCCAGATTGACACGCTAAAGTCCACCCTTAGACTCCCCATCATGAAATTGACACAAGAGTACATGACTGCCACAAGCCCTAATAATGGGATGGTTTGTTACACTGGAACACAGCTGAACTCTCCTGACTTCTGAGCAATCTAAAGTATGTCCTCTTCCTTCCTTATCTCCAAAGAGTTGACCTGAGACACTAATTCTAGCTTACTTATCTATAGTAATACCATCCAACCCTATCCAGTTGCCAGTAAGTCCAAGGCCTCAGGGTTGAACAGAAGAAAGGCATTACATCTTTCTTGAAAAGTGCCTCTGAGTTGCCTTGAACCTCCCACCTTTTGCCTTTTGGTTAGCAGCCAAGCGCTTTCATCTTTTGCGTCACCCAAGCACGACAGACACTGAGCATTGAAGGGAAGCCTGATAATTTCCATTTGGATCAAGATAAATTACCCACAGTCCCAATCTCACGCAAATCAAACCGCTTTCATTTTCCCTTTCAATCCTTGTGCAAACAAAATTTGCAGTGTTTACTCAAGATTCATTCAACGGTAGCAGCATCAGAACAGACATAATTTGGACTTGGCTTTTCAACTTGCCATCTATCAAAGCATTTTCCATGTTGCTACATCATCTGTATGATCTTAATTGGCTGCAAGGAATGTCATAAGTAGTTGTACTATAATTTACTCAATCATTGTCCTTTTGACCGGCATAAAACTTTGATGTGAGTCTTCTCTAATTGCAGTGGCTTAATTATTGTTCTAAATCAGGGGGCAACAAATGACATACCGTAATACAAATCTGCCTGCCCCTGTTTTCCAAATGTCTGCAAGTAATAACTGGTTTTAAAGTTTGAAATGGTTGGGGGAAGAAAAATTTAAAGAGATAATATTTCAGGGATATGTGAAAATCATATGAAATTCAACCTTCAGGGTTCATAAATCCACTTTCATTGGAACACAATCATGCCCATCATGTTCTTGTTGTCTAGAGTTGCCTTCATTATATAACACCAGAATTCAAAACTGGCAAAAAGAGCCATATGTCTCAGGCATTGGCTATGTGGTCCTTTTCCGAAAATGTTTGCCAACTCTAGGTTTAAATACATAGGAGCCATGGTGGTGTAGTGGGTTATACCTTCTATTATTAACCGCAGAATCATCTGTTCAAACCTATCAGTCACTCTGAGAATGATGGGGCTTTCTGATTCGCTCTAATCTTCTAGCCTTGGAAACTCAATGGATATGTTCTAGAAGGTTCTAGAAGGTTTGCTATGAGTAGAATCCACTCACTGACAGCAATGAAATTTTTGTTTGTTTTGTTTTTAATCTTATGTCTCAGGAGTTATGTGCCCAATTGTCAGGCGTTCGAACCCATGCACCTCTCTCCTCTAAAGAAAAATGTGGCAGCCTATTTCCAGGAATATTTGGAAGCCTTACAAATTCTACAGGACAGTTCTACTTTGTCATATCAGGTAACAGTAAGGGGGCATCAACTCAATGGCAGGGCATGTGGATTTCAAATACAGATCAAGCCACTGTACCCTACCTTGCTGGCTTTCTGTGTACACTTTGTCTTACCAGGAATCTCTTTGCCTTGTATTTCTAAGGATGATTATGGAGTTCTTCAACCAGCAACTGTTTAACCCCTACTCTTGTCAGACACTGGGAGATGGGGGTGGGGTGGGGCTATAAAACTAAATAAAACAAAGTTCTTGCTTTCAAGGAGTTTATCACCTAACAAAAGATGGGGATGCTCTCAGGAGCAGCACTGGGTAGCGCTCACCACCACCAGAGGCAGTGATGC
Source organism: Nesogale talazaci (assembly GCA_004026705.1). Classification (NCBI taxonomy): domain Eukaryota; kingdom Metazoa; phylum Chordata; class Mammalia; order Afrosoricida; family Tenrecidae; genus Nesogale; species Nesogale talazaci. Next base: position 30,205 of record PVJH01014890.1, on the reverse strand, counting down.
CCACAAAAAAAAAAGATGGGGGTGCAAACACATATGTAAAGCATACTGTACATTTGAAAGTCCCAGCAGACATTTAAGAGGCAAATGCTTTGGGGGTCCAGATAAGGGATGATTTCTGAGCTGGGAATTAAGAGAAGTAAGGGGAGGACCATCCAGGGAGCAAGAAAAGAGCAATGGGGAGGGAGGGGAACCAAGAAGGGAGAAGCTTATATTCAGCATGTGTGTAGAACAAATAGCTGGAACCGAGTCTAAGAAATCACAGGAAGAGATAAAAGGAAAGAAGAAGGGAGAATAAAGGTGGAAGAGGGTTGGGAGAGGACTGTAATGGGAGGGGAAGGAAGAGAAGGAGGTTGAGGTCAAGCTAAAATTATAGAAGACTTGACAGGATACAAATTAGACAGAAATCCTCTTTACCCTTACGGATCTTGTTTTGTTTTGTTTCCTTCGTGGGGCCAAAGACAGCTAAAACAGAACATTTTTTTATTCTTCTGCCAAATAAAATAGCTACTCAAACCGTCAGGAGTTGGAGTTACCAATTTGTCGACCATGAGTGGCCCTTCTCATGCGTGTCAGTGAGACCAACAGCAATGTTTTCTAGGAAGTGAGGTTACCATTAAGGCCAGATGCTTCCAGGAAGGCATCTGACACATAATCCAGCAAGAATACTTTGTGGGATTTTCCAAATGCAGAGCAGGTTTCCAAATCTGAAGGTAGAAGAGAAAGCAAATAGGATTTCATTCTTGAGAAAGTTTTAGCCTCCTTAGTTTAGCCTTGTTATGGGCTAAACTCCACCCTCCACCACGTGTCTGCCAGTTTGTCATACTGTGGTGGTTTGTGTATTGCCAGGCTGCTAGAAGCTATGTCCCTGGTGTTTCAAAGGCCAGCAGGGTCACCCAAAGTGACCAGGCTTCAGAGGAGCTTCCAGACAAAGAACAGATGATGAGAAGGACTTGGCTCCTCACTTTGGAGAAAGGAATCACTGAAATACTTTCACAGAGCTTCAAAATATTGTCAGATACCAAAAGCTTAATGAATGGAACCAGGACATTGTCCGTTGAGGTTGTCAAGGATTTTGTTCATGCCTGGATCCCCCGTCAATACTCACAGTAGCAGCAGTCAAGAGGTCGAAAGATATTGCATTAGGTAACTCTACTCTCCAAGATCTTCTTAGAGTGTGGAGAAGCAAGGATGTTACTTTGAGGATGAGGGTGCACCTGACCCAAGGCCATGGTGGATTTGAACCACTACTCTTGGGATTAGCAGCCCACACTTATCTTACCACACTATCGGAACTCCTTAATGAGACATTGGGTTTTCAGCATCAAGGCTACAGAGAGGCTTCCATTTGCTAGGCCTAAAGAAATCAAATACCTAATAAATGAATACAGAAAATCATAGATATTTTTAAGATGAGAATACTGGTCCTGATTTATAATCTTACCACTCTTCAAAGACAGACTCATGGATCAACAACACCCCCACCCACCCCTGAGGCAGTTTCTCAAACTTTAAAAGTATAGACAAAAAGACATTAAAAATACACAGAAGTAATCCATTATCTTTTACTTCCATTTCCCCACCAACTTTTTGAAATGCTCCTTATATAGCCAGAATGCTCCTTGGATAGGACCAGGATGGCATGCTGTCTCACCTATTTTACACATGCTGTCAAGAGAGACCAGTCCCTGAAGAAGGACATCATGTTTCGTAGAGGATAAGCCAAACAAAAACAAAAAAGGAGGACTCTCAATAACACTGACTGACCCAATGGCTACAATAATGACCTCAAGCATAGGCATCGTTTTAAGCATGATGTAGGACTGGGCAGTATGTGGTTCTGTTGCACATAGATTCTGCGGTATAGAGAGTCTGAATGAACTCAATGGCACACTTGATAACAACAGGGGAAGACTGGGGATCCTGTTAGTTTCTGACAGTTACAATGTAGGTTTTGATTCAGTCAATCTGGGCTGGAGCTGAGACTCTGCATTCCTCATAAGCCCCATTCACTCGGATCCTATAGGTCAACAGGGTCATGACCCAGGTTGCCCCCAATTCATCACAGTAGCAAATTACAGTTATGAAGTAGCAACAAAAATAATTCTACGATTGGAAAATTGGAACTGCATTAAAGGGTCTCAGCATTAGGAAAGTTGAGAACCACTGCTATAGGTCATGGAGTAGTGCGGGCCTAGACTACACACCAGTTCCATTTACTTTTCCTGAATAACTCCGATTCTTTTCTTTAATACCTTGGTCATGTATTATTTTTTTCCTATTCATGAAAATTCATCTAATTTCCCAACCTGAAGGGAAAAAGTAGGTACTCAAAAAGTGTTAGGAAACCTATTGAATCAGTGATTTGAGACAAAACAGAATAGCTTCCAGTATGAGAGTCAGAACCTTGGACAGAATTCCACTTCAAGGCATCTCTTTCATCTCAACCCATTAATGTTTCATAGACGCACTCTGAGAAATGGCGATTATTTTGATACATGGATGTGTTAGTCCAGGTAGACTAGAGAAACAAACTCATAGACACACATATGGATATAAGGGTAAGGTTTATATACAAGAGGAATAGGACATTGAGAAAGTATCTCAACCCAGTCCAGTTCAAAGTCATAAGTACGATATTAGCCCATATGCCTGACACCAGTCTACTCACGAAGCCACAGGTCAGTGGTTGCAGAATCCCGCAGCTGGCAGGGGTCTCCCCATTGCTCCTCACTTCCAGGGATTAGGGTTCATCAATAGCATCCAGTGGTGGTAGAAGCAACTCAGCATTGGCAGGGGTTTCCCCATGCCTTCTCCAGATACTCAGAGGTCTGGTTCCATCCGGATAAGTCCATGTGGCTTCTCCTCTGGCTCCTCCAGCTTCTCAGGCACTGCCACCTTGTCTTGTCTGTAGTTCATTGTCTCGGAGACTGACTCCCAACAGAAACTGGGGAGATAGCCTCTCATCTCCATGAGGGAAATATCACAAGATTTCCCAGAAGTCTCAGGAGAAAGCCATGCCCACACGGAGGCCTCATTGGCTACTCAATGGCTATCTCCAGATTAACAGGCTAGACTCCACCCCTACATCTCAATCATAAAATTGACATATCAAATACATGACCACCACAATAGGACAGATATAAATCAGCAAGCCTCATAGTCAGTGACCATGAAATGGAACCTCTTTTTTTTTCCTATCACTGAATTTAACTTGAAGCTTTGCCTTCTGCCTCATGCAGAACACATTTTTATGAGCTCAAATTTCGGTGAGCTCAGAAATAGGATAAGCTTCAAGCATCACTAAACCTGGATCTGTCCTTGACATGTTATTGAATGATTGACTGAATGTGAGGGATAAGGATGAAGATGTTGGTGAAGAAGAAACAAGAACAAAGGCAAGGAGAACAAGACTCAAGGTCAGATGTCATGGTAGACATGTATAGATCTCAGGTCTACACCCAAATACTTCAGTTTTACCTTAAAATCAGGTATTTCTCCTATGACTGTGACTGATACTAATATTCATTTTGTCTCCTCACAACCACCAGGTCGTACTGGCTGCTCTGTTTCTCAGCTGTCTATTGTAAGAAATTCAATCTCAGTAATGTTCCTAGCCTATGTACCTGCCTTTCCAGTCCTTCCACTGTGACCAGAGCTCAGGTTATTATATCTAATCCCAACTGCAGGCTACACATAATACTATAGGTTATTAACAGATTTCCCTACTTCCTCCTCAGCCTCATACTTCCTGGACACTCCAGCTTATCAGTCTTCCTGAAGCACAGCTCGAAGCATACAGATAACACACCTTGTGCATAAATTGCTGCCTACCAACTCCACATCAAACTGACCCTCCTTCTTTAGAAAAGGGTATTCTTTGGCCCCAGTTTTTCACAAACCACTAGATTACCTTATATCAGATCCTTCAAGGTGGAGCTTACATTTGGCTTTTCTAGTGAAATCACCCCAAACAGGTATGATCTGGCCTTGTGACCCCTGTTCTGTCATGATTTGTGTGCACAGTAGGACTCCTTAAGGCTGCTAAGGCTGTAATGGTAAAGGCAGAACTGTGTCATCGATCTTACACTTGGCTGACGGACTTTGTCCCCTGGCACCTGAACACATTGGGTACCTTTGATAGCTTGTTTTATATGTCAACCTGGCTAAGCTCTTATACCCAGTTATTCAATTAAACATCTAGGTGTTTCTATGGAGATATTCTCTAGATGCTGATAACATCTACCATGAATTCATTTGAAATAAAGGAGATTATCATGGCTAATCGGAATAGGTCTCATCTAGTTGGTTGAAAAACCTTCAGGTCAAAATGAAGGTTTCCCAGATCAAAAAGAAATTCTACCTCTGGACAGCATCAGCTCCTGCCTGAGTTGCTAGCCTTCCTGGCTGCCCAACACATTTTTGGACTTGCCAGATTCCATAATCATGTGATCCAACTCCTTGAAAATAACAAATATTTTTACACACAAGCATTATTGCTTCTATTCTCTGGGGAACCCTATTGTAGCAGTTAATACTCATTTGTAAAACTAACAACGACAGTTCACAAGTAGGCCTCGAACCTTCGGGAAGTTTGCTGGACTTGAAGGGATGTATTTGAAAGATGCCGGCCTGCTGTGCATATAGGAAAGAGCAGCAATCTATCAGACAATATTCTCTTGAGATCCATAGGGTTTTCTAAGCTAATTGTTGGAGGTAGACCACAAGCCCTTCCTACCTAGTCTGTCTTGGTCTGGAAGTTCTGCTGGCATCTATGAACCAAGCATGAACCTGCTGGCATTTAAAATGCAGTAGCATAGCTTCCAGCATCATAGCCATGTGCAAGTTAACACCGAATGATAGACAAACAAACGGTTGGTCAATACAGCAAAGCAGAACCTCTGACAATGTTGGTGTTAGAGCATACAGGCTTTTTAGAGTAAAATCAGAGATGTACATCTCTCTGGGGACACATAATACATGACCTATGATATTCTATCAACTAGACTTTTGGGTAGGGGTGGAGTTTAGCCTATCAATCAAGTGGTAACTTGAGGATACCTCCTGGAGTGTGTGGCTTTTTTACATAAGTGCATAATCACATTGAGATGATTCTTTCTCTGCCACTTCACCTTCCACTGCGCTAGGACTTCCCTGGGACTCTGTCTCTGCCTCCATGGTGGCACAGATAGGCTTGCTGGAGGCTTCCCTGACACGGAGAGCAGTGAGCACCCTGCAACCTATGTGAGCTGAACTGGACTGGGGCGCCTTTTTGTTATTCCATTGCTTCTTGATATGAAGTTAATCCTTGTACATAAAACAAAACAAACATGACCTCAGAACTCAATGGTGCTGTAACTCTTTTCACAGCCACTGTTAATGAGACCTCATTAATCAGTTCTCCAATTTCAAATTCCTCAGATAGAGACCTGCTTGCGGTGAATCAGTCCATCAGTTGCCCCTGGTCCATAAACAAGGACCACAGGGAGAAGGGTCAGAGGATATAAATATGACCATCTTGGTTTATCTGTTGGGTAGAACCTCTGGCTGGACCTTATTTCAAGAAAATGGAGATAGTGTCGCCTTATAAGAATTGTGGGAATGGTATTGACTCTAATCCCAAGAACATGGACAGCCCCTCCCCCAGAAGAATTTACTGAAGCTACAGCTCAGGGAGAGGCACATGTATGATCAGAGCTCACAAGAGCAAACGAAGGGGGAGAAAAAGAGAGTGGAGCACATCCTGACCCACTAAGCCTTGAGGACATCCCTGCTCAGAGCAGCCAATGCACAGAGAGGACCATATGGCTGGCCCCACTATAAGACAAGAGATTCCTCAATGACCCATCGCCCTACAGGAGACAACACTGCAAACATCATGTGGGAATTGTGTCTGATCTGACCCCACCACATCGAGGTAAAACACTAACGAGCGTACAACAGAACAGCAAGGGGAGCAGGGCAAGGAAGTCCCAAGGGAGTACCAAAAATAGACTTTGGAGCCAGGGATGACACCCCATCAGACTCAACCAGAAACACTCCTAAAGGTCAAAAGTTCCTTGAACTAGTTACAGGCTTTTCTCTCTTTTTTGACCTTGATTTGCTGTTGTTGTTGTTGTTGTTGTTTTCTTTTGTTGCTTCGTTTTGCTCTGTCTTGTTTTTGGGCATATTATTATCTCTTAGATGCTTTCTCCCAAACAGACAGGCAGGGCACTGGTTTTTTCATTAGCCCTACAGCGCTATCTAGATAAGATAGAGTGGATAAACAATCTGGAGAAGAAATCAATGGGACTGACAGTTTGGTGGGGGACACGGGAGAGGGAGGAGGAATTGGTGTTACCTAATCCAAGGACAAGGGAACAATAAGTGATCCCAAAATCAGTGACAAGCAGGGTGTAAGAGGCCTGTAGAGCTCCGTTAAGGTCAATGTAACTGACCTGGGGGACAGACAACAGAAAAGTGGGTGAAGGGAGACGTAGGGTAGTGTAAGACATGACTAAATAATAATAATTTATAAATTATCAAGGATTCGGAAAGAGGGTAGACAGAGAGGGGATAAAATGAACTGATGCCAAGGGATGAAACAGAAAGTAAATGTTTTGAGAATGATGATGGCAATAAATGACATGATGGATGGATGGATGGTGATAAAATTTGTAGGAGCCCCCAATAAAAATGGTTATTAAGAAAAAAGGAATTGGGTGACTACAAAGCCAGGGGATGAATGTAGACCACAAATGATACTTTTATGATTAGATACTTTCTATCAAAGAGGCAGGCAGGGAGGGCACTGATTTTTTAATCTCCAAGCTACTCTTATATAGTTCCAGATTGATTTTCTCCTGCCCTTTTCTTCTATCTCTGTGTTAATCGTGGTCACTGCTTATTCACACCTTACATGGAAGAAGCAGGGTGTTTTAAACATCAATTTTATTATACAGTTATGCTAATGGTGCATGAAATAACATGTGAAGAGCCCATTAAGCATTGTGAAAGAGTTTCCATTTCTTAGAAATGAGGGAATAATAAGAAAGGTCAACATAATTTATTGCTGTGGGGGAAAGAGGCTGACTTTCCTCTTCACGTGTCCTTCTAAGAGATGCAACTTTCTTAACTCAGACCTCACCATTTCCAGAGGACTGGGGGAACAGAAGACCCACCTAGGAGTCACCACTAGTTTGTTTTTGATTGAGGGATTATTATTAATGCATATAAAAATTCAGGAATAAAAGTTATTAAAATTATTTTTACAAGTTTTTAAAAATTCCTAAAACCCGATTGTCGTCTCCAACTCATACCTGATCATAAAACTCCAGTCCCAGGTATAAGATGGTTAGACAAAGCTGAAAGGTAATTCCATAAACAATTTCCGTCAGATGATTGTCCCCCTATATGCTTAATACAGGGTCCATCCTCACACCTCAGGAACTTTGAGTAACGACAGATGCTAATTGCCTAGACATAGATGTATGATGACATACACCAATTTCTATAGGCTGTTTGAAGCTGTAGACTTATAGATTCCTTGGAGTTCTTTCTGCACTTGGCTTCTTAGATACCACATGCTTCTGAATTTTCTGCTAGTTTATTGGCTCTTACTTTTGACCTTTCCATGTTTCTTGCAACATTTGAGAACCTCAGAAATCTTCCTTGAACTTCTTTTCTCACGTATTTATCCTCACTCTCATAGTGCCTGCATCCCATCTCCAGATTGTAAATATCATGTATAACCTGACAACTTTTAAATTGATGTCTATTCCCTGGACTCAGATATCAAGTTACCTACTTGATTATCAGACACCTCATACGTAACCGATCCAAGGTCAAAGTCCTAATTTTCTCCCATAAACTTGCTTCATCTTAACAAAGGTCAACTGGTGTCCTTTCAGTTCTTAGGCCAAAGACTCTTGATTCATCCTCAACTTATTTTTCTTACTCCACTCTCAATTTGACACCAGTCCTGTCAGCTCTTCAACCAAAACAAAATAGATCCCAAGGCTAAGCCTCCACTAAGAGCACCCTGGCTCAAGCCATCAGCTTTTTCATCTTGACTATAATTTCTTTGTTCCCAAGAGTCTCTTCTCTACATAAAGGCCAGCAGGGACAGGTTTTTAGAGCATACATCAGACCATTATCATTCTCTTTTCCCAACCTTCCAGTGGCTGCCAACTCACTTGGAACAAAAACCAGAATCTTCACACTAGATCCAAAGCCCCACAGGATCTACTGCCCCATCACTGCTGTAACTCCATCTCCTCTTCCCTTCCTTCACTCTGCTCCAGACAGAGTAACCTTCTCACAATTTCCAGTCCCGTGCCGCACATCCTTCTCTCTCAGGGTTTTCCCATTCACTGTTTCATTTCCTAAAGGGTTTGGTTTGTGTATCTCCCTTTTTTGTATCTACACAACTAGATTTTTTTTACCTCCTTGCAAGCTTGTACGATGATGCTTAAAATGACAGCCATGCTTTCTCCCCAAAAGATTTCTCATCCTTTGCTACATAGATGTTTGCTTACCTGTCCTGTTTATCATGCCTTTTAACAGAAAGAATGTAGCCTCTGTTGGGACAGGTCTTTTCTGTTTTGTTCGTAGTCTAACTCCAGCAGACTGAAGTAATAATCTGTTGTACACATAAAAGAACAATGATTGCCGCTGGAAAACTAAGAAAATCTAGTCTAAATGCCTCATATTACAGCTGAGATAACTGAAACTGACTCAGTGATCACTACTTTATATTATTTAGTTCCTTCGTGGCAGAATTGAGATCCAGATATACAGACCCTATTCCAATTCAACAAGTAAAACACCATCCATCTTTTGCTTAAAACAGAGGCAAAAAACATCACCTTATTTTTTTCTGTAGCTATATTGTCTTGGTTACCTGATGCAGCTGTAGCATAAGTAACACAAGCAGAGCATCTACAGAATGAACATGTGTTCTCTAACAGGTTTGGGGCCAAAAGATCCAAATCAAGGTTTTGATTTTGTCAATTCATTCTATGTTTATAGCTATGGGAGTTCCTTGCTTCCTTGGTACTTCTTGTTTTATAGATAATCCTTACATGGTGTCTATCTTCTTCCTGGTGCTTGCCTCTGTGTCTTTTTTTTGTCTTTTTATAAATCAGAAATGATTAGATTTAAAAATCATCCTTTAGTGTCATGACTTTATAAACATATTGTTACTAGGTGCTGTGGAGTCATCTCTGACACACAGCTACCTTATGTAGATCTAGCCATCATATTAAGGGTGAGTTAATTAAATATTTGATCCGTGCAAATTATATTCTAAATACACTATATATCCATATGGCCCTGGTCAAAAATAAAAGGTTCCCCCCATCTAGTGTAGTCTACTGCTGAAGTCACTGTGTCAATCGATCACATTGAGTTTTATATGTTGTTGCTTTGTTGACCTACCAAGCATGATGTCCTTCTCCACGGACTGGTCTCTCCTGATAATACATACTTTGCATGCTCCAATTATTAATAGAGTTTGGTAGCAATATCTCATCATTTTTGACTTATGTAGCAAGTGAAGATTTCAAAAGTGTGGCTCCATCTACATTACTAAGAGCTCCTCTCCTTACAATTCACTTATAACGTTGTGTTGTACTTCATGAATCATGTTAGATTTGTATTTGTTCATTTGGATATTTAAGATGGATCCATACATGGTTGTTGAAATAGATGACCCCTCAGAGACAGTGACAGGAGGGTTCTCTGGTTCCTTGAAGGTATAGGGAGTGAGGTGGTAAGGGAAGGAGATAAAAGAGGAATTGATAGCATCAATGATTGTAAAACCCCACCCGATGGGATTGAAAAACTGTACTGCCTGTGAATGGATATATTGGAATGAGTAAGATATGACAATAAAAATATTACATGTATAAAAAATCAACTGCTTTAAGGAGGCAATCACATTGTTACTGCCTTCCAACCTGAGAGACTCATCTTCCAGCACTCTAGCAGACAATGTCCCATTGGTATTCATAAGGCTTTCGGTGGCCAGAGGTGAACCAATTAATTCTTCCTAGACCCTTTTTAGTCTGGAAGCCCCACTGAAACATAGTCACCTTAGGTGACCCTAGTAGTATTTGAAATACCGGTGATGTAGCTTCCAGCTTGATGGCAACCCACAAGCCATCACAATATAACAATCTGACAAACAAGTGGGGATTAATGTAATGAAAGAATTAACATATTGAAAAACTTCTTATTTCCAAATAAGACTATAGCCACAGAAATTCAGCATATGTCTCTGGGGAATACAACTAAATGCATGACATATAGTACTCAGCACAGTGCCAAAATCCGAACAGTTCACAGGTGAATATTTCCATTTAGCATTAACATCCATTTAACCAATGCATGCTTTAAGGGTTCTGAGGCCCTTCTGATAGAGGGACAGAGCCAAGACTGGTTTGAACTGGTAACTTCCAGAACTGTGAGAAAACAAACTTCTGTTCTTCAAAGTCACCTACTTAGGTATTTTGTTATGGTCATAATAGAAAACCAAAATGTTTCTTCAATTCTTTTCATCATGTGTCCATTCACTCAATGCAACTCTGCCCATGGCAGTGGGTGAGCAATTCTTGATTAAAGTGTCAGAGTCTATGGCGGGCACTTGAGAGATATTATTTAACTTGACTCTCATAATTTCTGAGGTAACTCTACCAACATTATTCCGTTCAGAAGATGAAGAAACAGAGATTAAAAAGAGATGGCTTGCCCCAACCAATTAGGACAAAGGAGTAATGTGAGAACCTTACCTTCCATGACTCTGAGACTAGATGGTGTCCAACAGACTATCCATTGCTGACCACGCTGAAAGGGATCACAATAGGAGATACAGAATACAGTGGAAGAACGATGTGGAACCAATCTTAAAGTCATAAAACAGACCAGGCTCGTGGGTCTCTTAGAGACTGGTAGAAACCCTGGGACTATGACTCCTAGACACCCTGAAAGCATGGAATGGGACTTATCCACACAACTCAAAGCTCAGCCCAACAATACAAATGTCTCCAACGTGAAGAAGAGTGTCATCTACCAAATGAGATCAAAAGGGAGCACTTGCCCACATAGAAAAGGGATGAGAATGAAAGGCAAAGAGGCATGGCAAGCACAGGGAGGGAACGGACAGAGCGCTGTTACATTGTGGGACCTGCAATCAACGTCACAAAGCAAAATGTATCTGGGCAGCTGAATGGAAAACCAATCTGCTCTGTAAACTCTTACCCAAGTCACACAAAAGAGAAAAGAGTTAGCTTGCCTAAGAGCATGAGTTCTCAAGAGGCATGCTGGCCTCTGAGCACAGATGAACCTGATTCCAATGCCAGCCAGCAAACATCCCCTGATCTTGGCTAAGAAATTCTCCAGCAGGATTTGTACCTGCCTCAATGTTCTGAGCCTTAATTTCCTTGTACCACAGTGGAAATGTTAGACTGGACCAACGGTCGGCAAATGGCAGCTCGTGAGTCATATGTGGCTCTTTCAGTGTGAACGTGCGGCTCTGAAGAAACATTGGAAGGTTGCTATTTCAGATCACAGTGATTTCATTTGTTTGGAAAAATACACTTAAGTCTCTGGAGTGATTTTAAAGTTGTTAGGAGGGACAGGATTGGCTCTTCAGTTTCAAGAGTTTGTCGACCCCTGGGCTAGACCATTGCAGAGCTTTGACATTCCTCTACTCTTTGACTTTTCCCAAGGAGTTGATGGGGAAATGGATGTCATTGTCAACAGGGAAGAGAGACGAAAGACTGGGTGATTTAGTTCAGTGTGGTAGGTATAGTAATAAAAGCATGCATACAACTAGAATCGACTAATACCCTTCTAGTGGGTAGTACAAATCCTGCCAGATCTTCAGCCTACAGAACTAATGAGGACACACCCAGGATAGGATATCTTGCCTAATTGCCAAAGCCCCGTCCCAGCCTACCCCGCTCCTTTGTCAGAGCTGCTCAGAAGCAGATGCCTCCTGAAATGGGCCATGGGACTGGAAGGTTTTCAAAATGAGAAAACTCTGGGGCGAGAGATATAAGGACAAGTTATAAAACACCTCGAATTATGATACCTGAGCTGGTAGACTTTGGGTGCTACTAGTGAAGGGAAGCTAGGGTAAGACCCAGGGACATTGGTAGAAGAGTTCTAAAATCTATACTACTTAGAGCTTCCCAGTTATGTCAGATCAGGTAGACTGGAAAAACAAATCCAGGAAGACTCATATGTGTGTGAGAAACAGCTTTAAGAGCAATTGAATATTGAAAAAACATCCCAACCCAGTCCAGATCAAGTCCATAAGCCTGATATTAGTCCAATGATATCAGTCTATAAATTCCTGTTCAGACTCACACAACACCTGTAATGATGCTGAATGCAGGAAGTTCACAGGCCAGTGGGTGGAACGTCTTGTGGCTCCCGTGGCAGTGGAAGCATCTCAGGGCTGACGTAAGTCTCCACATGGCTCTTCTAGTTCCAGGGCATCTGGTAGCTCCATGTGACTTGTCAACAGGGATGTCTCACAGATAGAGTGTGTGTCCAAAGAGGAAGACGGGAGTTCCCAGAATCCTCAGGAGAAGGCCACGCCCACACAGAGGCTTCATTGGCTATGACCTAATTGACAGGCTGGACTCCACCCCTTCCTCAAGTTGACAGTAGATTCTGTAACTGCCATCCCAATTAAGTCCAGGAGTGTCTGGGCATCAGAGCCAAAAAGGAGCTTAGTGCAGCAAGACAGGGGAGCGAGGGTTGTTGACAAAAAGCAAGCTAAGACTGAGGCACAATGCTGGCCTTCAAGCAGAGCATCCTTGTATGATGATCCTGGGGGATAGTGTGCTGCCTTAAGGGTGATGGCTAAAAGGATTAATCCCAGATATTTCTTGAACTATTGATCTGTACAATGGTGAACTAAACAAGCTTTGCAATAGTTGAACTTTTACAATTGCAACATAAATGTTGCCAAATAGACCCTTTCAGCACAGCCTTAAGTGCCTGACTATTAATCAAAAGGAACTCAGAAGAATGACCTAATGACCTGTTTCTGGAAGGTCCCAGCTTTGAAAACCCTGTAGAAGGCAACAATCCTCTGCTAATAGACCTGGAACCACCATGAATCTTAATCCATTTGATGGCAACTGATGTTTGTGTTGTTTCTTGACAGCAGACTTCTTGCAGTCCCTGAGAAATCTGGTTCCTGAAAATCCTATGTAGTACAGCTCTATTCTGACACATGCTGGGTCACCATAAGTCAGAGTCAATTTGATGTCCACTGTTTTTGTTTGTTTGCTTGGATTTTTAATCTGCCCTTTTGCATGCTTACAGAATGGTAGAGGGGACAGCCACAGCTGTACAGGATATTTGGTTAATACGCCCGTTCAATGAAAGAATGACAAGGGCCAGCCAGTTTCTATCATGCACAGTCATCACTGGAATTCTGGCACAGCAGCAAATTGCCCGGCGGGGCTTAAATGAAGGGCAAAATGCTACCTGCTGAGAGGTGTATCCCCAGTACATGTTTGGAGTGAAAGGACCATCTGAATGGACCTCTCCTTTCTCTGGTCTGCATAGGGAGTATGCATGAAGAGCACATGCTTCAAGCTGGGAGAAACCGAAATCTGTTAGGTCTCCTAAAATAGATCTGATTGCGTGACTCCTACGGATGTTCACTCCACCACATTTTGGACGATTTCTGTGTGTCTTGGAATCCTCAGGAAATAGAATTTTTTAATTATGCAAAAAAATCCCTTCATAGATTGAAGAAGAAAGCCTGAGACAGCAAGGTGCAGGGACCCATGAAAACCAGATGACCAAGACACAAATATGAGTACGAGTCCCCAGCCTACCTGTGGACCAGGGAGATGCAGGGCTGCCTCACCTCTATGGTTGATGGGCTCTTCTAGAACCCCAATAACTGGCCCTGCTTTCTAGAAGGAGACCCTCCTCCCAACACCTCCCACTGCTGGGGGGACACTGGGCTTAAGGATGATGGGAAAACTAGTGAGCAATGAAGACTGAACAATATGTGAACATAACAAGTGGGATATAGAGATTATAGCATTTTTAAATATTTTGTGCCCATTTACTTATATTTTATATGATATGTAAAAGATTATGTGTCAGTTCTGGTAGGAAAACAAATCCAGGGAGATTCATGTGTATAAGAAAGAACTTTATCTACAAGAGCAGTTGAATATTGAGAACACATCCCAGCCCAGTCCAGATCAAGTCCATAAATCCAACATTAGCCTATATGTCCAATACTAGTCTACAAAGTTCTCTTCAGACTCAGGAAACACATGCAATGACATCAATTGCAGGAAGAGCACAGGCCAGTGGGTGAATGGTCTTGGAGCTCCAGTGGCAGTGTAAGCATCTCAGCACTGGCAGGGTCTCTCTTCATGGGGCTCCTCTGGCTTTGGCACTGTCATGTAGCTCCATGTGTCTTGTGAGCCTGCATTCTGCCTCCAGCGAGGTATTTATCTCATCAGCACCTCCACATGAGGTCCTTAAGCTGCGACCTGATTGACTGACTAAACCCCACCCCTTCACTCTGAATCCTCTCAATTTGACAATAGATTAAATAACTACCCCACATTATAATATTTAACATATATTATAAAAGGTGTCCTGGTGTTGTCGTGAGGTGCATATTGAGTTGCTAACTGTAAAGCCAGCAACTCTACTCCATCAGCTGTTTCACTGGAGAAAGCCAAGACTTTCTTTCCTTGTAGAGCTGTGCTTCTCAACTTGCCTAATGCCGTGACCCTTTCATATAGTTCCTCATGTTGCAGTGACCCCCCCAAACATAAAATTATTTTTGCTACTACTTAATAACTGTAATTCTGCTACTGTTATGAATCAGACGACCCCTATGAAAGGGTTGTTCCACCCCCAAAGGGGTCATGACCCACAGGTTGAGAACCACTGCTGTAAAGCATTACGGTCTGGGAAACGTGCGGTTCTACCCTGTCCATGAAGCTGATAGTGTTGGTATTCATCCAGTGGCAGTGAGCTTGGGTTTTCTTTTGAGAATATAGTTTAAAATAAAGCAGGACACATTGACAACTTTATTTCAACCTGCTCTCCTGAAAGGTATCCAAGTTTCTAGCCCGTTGTTCCTGACAAGCTCCCATTGAAAGATGCAAAACGCATCCTTGGTCTGCCTTGGATTAGCCTTTCTCATAATACAGGACTGAATTTTTCCCTGGTTTGAAAAATTATTTGGAGATCCCAGATAAGCCCACCCTAGTGGAAAGGTTGGGCTGTATAAGAAGAAACAAACGAAGCAGAAAAAGCAGAAGCAGCATCGGAATAGTGAGTCTGCTCCCACACGTGAAGAAGGCACCCAACGCCACCCAATGCTTGGTGTAGAGAATGGGAACCTACACTTCCACATGAGCCTCCCTGAAGACACAATGGTCTTCTAATACATGGCATGCAATTTGATCCCCCATTTGACAAAGTTCTCAAGGTTAAAAAAAAAAGTGAAGGGGAAATGGAAGTGGATGAAGCCTCCAGTGATTCTGTGACAGCCCCCTGGACATAGAGCTGGGGTGAAAACAGTCTAGCTATTGTGCAGAGTGCAGTGGAATGGGCACATCTAACACCTTATCAGTTGATCTCCCTTCTGATCCATTTGAAAGTTGTTCTGATTTTTTATATTTTTCTGCTTTTTCTCCATTTTATTTTGTTATTGTTGTTAACTTTTTTTTTGACTCTTTGTTTTGTATTATTATTATGCTCATTGCTTGGTATATGAAAGCTAGGATGGATGAGTCTATAGAGACAGTAACTGGATGAATGGCAGGGAAGGTTAGGAGGTAGAAGCTGTGGAACGAAGGGCAAATAAAAATGAGTACAAGAAACATGAAAAAGGCTCTGAACTTGATTGTAGTGAAGACTGAGAAACATTTCTTGATATAATTAAACTATGGAATTGTGTATTAGAGTTATGTCTCAAAAATAATTTAACAACATTTTTATTTTTAAATATTTTTTAAGGAATCATTTTAAATGATATAGAGGAAGCCTCAAGTTCTAGGATATTAGTAAAAGTTGAACACAATGCTCAGGAAACAGTATTTTTTTAAGGAAGAGTTAAATAGCAGGTTTTTGACATGGAGTTGAGTTAAAGAGTCAGCAAACTCTGGCCCACGGACCAAATAGAGCACCTTACCTGCCTGTAATCTAGCCTGAAATATTCACTATCCAATACAGAAAACGTTTGCCAACCCTGATGTAGCAAGTGTTAGGGAGGTTGGAAAAACTACAGTCTTGGAGAAAAGGAAGATTCTAAGCAAGAAACACAGCTTAGCTCTTACCTCATGCAAGGTCTGACGACAAGCCATGTGAAGTTCTTCAGGGTTGAACTGTCTCCTTCAGACAGCCTAGACAAATTCCTGAAAGATGATCCTTAGGGAGCACTTCTCCATGGCCAGTCAGATACCACACTCCCTCTCTCTCTCCCGAGAGATCTCAAAAAACAAACACACCGTCATTCTAACTCCTAACACTCCTCTAGGACAGGGTAGAATTGCCTTTGTGGGTTTCAGAGCCTGTACCTCTTTATGGGAGTAACAAACTTCATCTTCCTCCTGCAGAGCCACTGGTAGTTTCGAACAGCTGACGTTGTGGTCTGCAGCCCAACACATAATCCCTCATGCCACCAGGACTCCTTGCTTCCTAGCAATAAAAAGTAAATAAATATTCCCTCACCCTCAAGGCAATTTCAGACACTTCTCTGGCTGCTATGCAAACCCTTCTTTTACCCATAGGACCTAAGGTCTGATAAACAAATCACCAGCCCCGTGCTCCAGAATGAACCCTCTCTCTATGGCTACATACCCTGATTGTAGGGCAAGAAACCAGACTGGAGTCAGCTTAAGCAAAAGAAGGGCAATTCAAGCTTACAACACTGACCTGCCAAAGAGGCATGAGCAGAGTCAGCCGGGGACTCCCAGAAAGCAGCACCTTTGGTTCTGCTGGAGCCTCCTCCCTCACTTCCTCTCTTCTCTTCCTCCTCTTCTTCTACTATGACCACTAGTGCTGTCCAGTCCATTTCACCCCATGCATCAGAGCAGAACTGGGCTTCAAAGAACTCTTAATAGCTGATTCTTCAGGCGTAGATCATCAGACCTTTCTTCTGAGATCCCTCTGGGTGTACTAGAACCCAGCCAATTGTCAACTGAGAGCATTACCTGGTTGCATCACACAAGGACTCTCTAAACTCTATAAGACACAGGTTATGGTTCTATTTATTTTATTTGCTAATACATCCCTGTGTTAAAGGTGGGTTGTCTAGAGAATCAAATCTGGGATCACTGATCTATAGCTAAGAAAGCTCGTTATGTCAAGAAGCATTTATATATCAAGAAGGCATCCCAGCCCAGTCCGATTCAAATCTTTACATTTGATACTAGTCCCTCTTCAGACTCACATAGCCACAGGCATTGACAGAGAATACAGGAAGATCCCAGGCTGGTGGATGCAGAGTCATGTGGATCCAAGAACAGTGAAAAGATGACAGGAGACTGATAGCTCTCAGTTCTAGGGCAGAGTCACAGCAAGCAGGAAGGCAAAGGGAAAGAGAGAAAGGGAGGTCCCCAGGGTCCTTCTTATAAAAAGTCAAGAGATATCATTAGTCTGTGACCGCTTGAGAGGTTGGATTCCATCCCTACACTTCCATATATCTTCAAGATGACATAATATCATCTAACTCCCATAGTCTGTAAGAGTGCCTGACATGCAGCTGTTCAATGAACATTTGTTTATTGAATGAACAGATGAATAGCTTTGTCAGTCTCCCTTCTTTAGAATTCACTTCTCCAAGCACAGAAGAGATTGTCTTTTTACTTCCACTCTGGGTAGCCCATCTTAACCACTAATCTCCAGTCTCTCTGCATTGACTTAATCTAGATATTTCATAAAAGTTGACTCATGCAATATTTATTCTTCTGTTCTGATGCTTTTTACTCAGAATAATTTTAAAGCTTAATTCATGTCATATCATTTGCTAGAACTTCTCTTGATGAAAGAATAAAATCCCAGAATGTGGATAAATTGTGTTTTGCCTACCCATTAAGCTCATGATGGACATGAATTATTTGCACATTTTGGCTATTGTGAATAGTGCTGCAAAGGGCATAGATGTACAAGAATCTGTTAGAATCCCTGTTCATAAGTCTTTGGGGTCCTTACAGACACAGAGGTAGAATTGCTAGGGTGCCCTAGAATTCTAGGGTGCCCTGTGGCACTGCTGGGTAAGCACTGGACTGTCACTGCAAGACTGGAGAAAGATGTGGCTCTCCTGCTACTTGGAAGATTTAGCGCCTCAGAAACCTTGCAGAGTAGCATTTTTATGAGTCACAATCAACTTGATAGCAATGGGTTTACTATTTGAGGGTTTGTGGGAAGTTTATATTTAATGTTTTGAGGAACTCCCAACTGCACTTTTATACAGCAGCTGCTGCCTGGGCCAGAGAATTTGACACACACCCCCCACACCCCATTTATTTTTGACAAATAAATCCCACCAGGTCCTCACTGAATGTTTGCTGAGTCAATGAATCATTGTGGCTATGAAACAGCCAATCATCATCCTCCAACTCATGGCCACAGTGAGTTATTGGCTCACTTCCCAGAGGAGGGATGCTGCTGAGCTAGTAAATACCCAGCCTGACTGTGCTGTTATGGATAGATTGGACTGCTCATGCAAAAATGATGGTTCAAAGCCACCAGCACCTCTGAGGGGGAAAGATGAGACTGTCTGTCCCCTCACACAGTGGGCTGTGACCTTCAGCAGTTTGAAGCCACCAGCAAATCCGCAGCAGAAAGACTGGCCTTTCTATGCCCAGTCTCAGAAATGCACAGGAGGTCATGATGAGTCAACATGGCCACAGGGGCAGTGAGTTTGGGTTGTGGTTTGGGTTTGGTCTGTTCCCTGAAGGATTTACACCCTCAGAAACATAGGAACATTGTGAGTCAGAATAAACTCCGTGGAAGGGGGCTTGGTTGGTCTGGTGCCTCCCAAAATTGGAGTTAAGGTTAACCCAGGTTTAAAGTTCCAATGCTGTACAATCTATAAGGGGTAATCAGGCAGTGGAATCTGGCCATCCTATGGATCCCATTGACATGAAGACAAGTATGCCTGAGTAAGGTTGACTACTGCACTTGACATAAGACACCAGGCTTTCCAGTTCCCCAAACTTCATACATTCCTGGTAGTCAGCGTGATCCTTGTGCACTTCTCTAGAACTTTCCAGAAAAATGCAGGTTTCAACTGAGGAGGAATAGTATATGCATATGACACCACCTTAGGTTTATATTAGCCTTCGTACCTCCTGTTATAGACATAACAGCTTCGTCTGATTTTTTTAAATCTCCATATGTAAGCCTTCTAGCTGAAGGAAACCTTTGATCTCCCCCTCCTCTGCACACCTCCATACTACTTGTTTCCATGGTGATGATCACATACACTTCATTTAATCGTGTAAATAGCATGTGGTTCTGTCTATCTTAATGTCACTGACAGGCAGTTTCATTTTTCCCATGTGTGTGCTGTAAGTTTTGATCTCACCTCAGGTGAATTTAGAGCAGTGTGTTGAAGGATTCTGGTGTGTCAATTCAACAAAGAAATGAAATGTCTCTTGACAAATTAGCTGGACCCCTCCTAATCTAGTACTCAATTAATTAGGCTCTAGAAGGCAAGCTGGAACTCAAATTCTACAACACAGAACAGAATTTTCTGTTTCGATTTAATGCTCAGAAACTTAGGACTGACTTATTAGCATTAAGATAGCAAAAATAAAAAAAAATTTTTAAGTTAGCAAAAATAATAATATTTAAATAAGTGGCATTCCTTGAAAGTTAAGTCTGAAGAAGAAATTAAATGCAGTCAAAGAACACCAAATGTCTTCTTTATCTTTTGAGTAGGATTGTCAGGTGAAAGGCAGATGAGATAAAATACAACATTGTGGTACATCCTTACCCTAAAAGTTTATTGTTAATGCTTTTGTTTGCTAGACCTCATCTTCTTCTTGGGGGCACACAATTGGCTAAGAAATATTCCATAAACCATTCAACTTTTTCCCATCTAGCAGGAAAGACTAAGAATTCCCTATTAAAAGAAAAAGGAGAGGCACCTCCCAGGAATCCCGAGTCTGCTGAAAGGTAAAAAGCAAGACTGTGAATTGCTTTTGTCATAGCTAACTAAATCAGAACAGAGCCACGTTTGTAAAATGCAGAGATGCTCAAACAATAACCTCAGCAAGAGCAATCTAGGGTTGGAAGCCTGGAATGGAAGTCTAAGAAGAGGCAGACGGAGCCACGTCAGGCTCCTAATGTCGAGCGTCCATTGTTGGCAGGACCACGAAGAACAGCACACATCCCATCAGGATCTGCAGCCTATGAAAACCTTGGGGCAGTTCTATTCTGTCCTACAGGGTCACCTTGAGGCAGAATTGACTTGAAAGCAGAGGGTTGGGTTTGGTTTCAGTATCTGTAGAACAGAAATAGCACTGATCCTATAGAATGGGAGATGGTGTTCTCAAATGAGGTAAAAATGATAATGATTAAAAAGCAGAGTAACTATTATATAGCATTTTCAGATTTCCCTAAGACAACAAAGTGATACTGTTATTGTTGTGATTTTTGCAGGGTGTTTAATCTACTCGGACATACATGGGGTACCTCTGAGTCTAGATCAACTCTGGGGCAACGAATCTTCAGTTATGACAGTAAAGACGAGTAGGGCTGGTAGTTGGGCTGCCTCTCAGAATGTAAAGTCTTTATGTTTTTTAACAATTAGGATCTTCCTAACAGAGCCTGGGTCAGCTAGCTCTCATGCCTTATTAAGAAGAGCACAATGTGTAAGATCAACAGCTAGGTCTGGGACAGCCTCCTGGGACAAACGTGGGACTAACAGCTGCCAACCGTCCTAGAAAAGTCTGCACAATACGTTCCCAAATTGTATCTCAGCGGGGCATGTCAAAGTAATTACAGTGATGATAGTGAAATCAGATTACTTTTCAAACCACTTATCAAGTTACTGACTTCCATTCTAAGGCCAGGAAACCATAGGTTATAAAGAAGAGGGGGAAAGGGAAACTGTCTTCGTTCAAAGCATTTAAAAAGGTGTCCTTTCTCTAAAGTTTTATGTATAATTGCTCTGCTTATTAAAAATGTTGCCCTCTTTTTAATCCTTTGCATCAGTAGTATCTAACCACTTAGGTTTTTCATCTATACAAGTGAAAAATCCATATACTTTAATTTATCTAAGTATAACTGCAGATTTTCCTTTTCTCAATGGTGTTTTAAATTCTATACCATTGGATACGTTATTAATACTATTGATAGAATTACCATATGATTTATAATGTTATCCAATAAGATGATAATGATATCTCTACAGGAGAGCAGGGACATTTATTAACCTTAGATACATGAATGGATTTAGAACTCAGACTTCATCATAGTCCCAGTCCAAGAACAATTAGCTCCTATGACTGAAGATCTGGGTGCTGAAGCAAAGTGTGGTGAGGAAAACAGAAAGTACCCACCCAGCTATCAAAAATGATAGCATCTGGGGTGTTAAAGGGTTATCTTAAAGAAGCAGGCATTGAACTGAGGGGTCAACTAAGTCCACATGGAAGAAGCACACTAGCCTGTGTGATCTAAAGATTGTAAAGCATAAAATCCAAGACCTGAGGAGGGAATGGTATTAGAGATTAAATGCTGGGCACCTGAATTGCGAGTGCTATCAATGATAGTGAAACACCCAAATCAAATTTCAGGGTCTCTATTAAGCCTCTGGAGAATCTCCTTTGTCCACTGGACAGGGATGTAAACAGCTTTCACAGAGTGAAAGGGCAAGTGAACCAGTGCAGATGTAGTGAGATTATAATGTAACACCTTATCACTTGTTCTCCCTTTTGACTCATTTTTTAATTTATCCTGATTTTTATTATTTTCTGCTTTCTTTTAAATGAAGGTATTTCTGTCTTATTTTGCTGTTATTGCTGGAGTATTTGTTTTGTACATTTTTCTTGATATGAAATTCAGGATTGGTAAATCTATAAAGACACCAATCTTTCTAATAGTTTCTTAGGGCTATGGCAAAGGAAGTTGCAGGACAGGGGTGGGGAGTGATTTATTATGAATACAAGAAAAAAGAAAATGGTATAAAATTTGGTTGTTGGGGGCTGAGCCCCGGTAGCGTAGTGGTTGTGCGCCAGACTGTGGCCCACTGGGACGGGGGTTCAATTCCAGCAGTGGGGCTGGGCCTCCTACTCCCACCGCCGGAGAGCAGTGATGCCCCCCCCCCAAAAAAAATTTGGTTGTAGTGATGGCTGTCCAACTCTTGAATATATATAAACCAATGAATCGCATGGTATGTGAATTTTATGCCAATAAGAGTGTTAACATTAAAAGAAGGTTGCTCTATGTGGACAGTGGACCTGGAGGAGATGCTAAAGAAAAGGAAATGTTCCCGCTGAGACTTGGAAACAGAGGCCTTTCTTCGTTGCCTTTCTTTGGATGTGACGGGATGAGTACTACTCAAGACTGAGTTAATTCTGAACATTGATAAGAAGTAGAAAGAGCATCTCCATGCTCCCCTAAGCCTCCATTTCCATGTTACTCACCTTCGGGAGCTACCTCTTCCATCCCTCTGCACTTTTTCCTTGCCTTCTTTTGCTTTTTTCCCTCCTTTATTCTCCTCTAGTAGTAATGGAGTTGTGAGTGTGTGTATAAATATCTACATACACAATATATATATACATGTATGCATCACACTGTATGTGTGTCTATTAGCACACAATGTGTAAATTCTTACATTTCTTCTTCATTTAAAAATAATGAATAATATTTACAACTTTCTTTAAAAGCAACTCTGCCTATGCTAACTTAGTTGTTCTAATGTACTTTGGTCTTTATCTGTTTTAATGTCCCCTTGTGGGCCTGTGACCCTCGGTAAAGTCATTTCTTACCTCTACATAAAAGGTAAATCTCATCCTTCAGATTCCAAACATTTATATTTCACTTTCAATAACAGCTGTTCTAAAATTCTGCTTTGGTGTTCCCTGCTAATTTAAGGAAAAACTAGCTCTTTCCGGGAAATTACATTAGACAGAGAAAGATTCTACTTTAAGTTATGCTGACAAGAATCTTTGGTCATTGTCAACAATAATGTCTTTTAACCACCAATGATCAATTCCCAAGACGATCCTTGTCCCTAAGCATTGGACCTTTGTTCATCACAGGAGATTTAGCAATATGCACGATGCTTTTACGATGGAAATTCCAAAGAACTAGGAAAAACTCAACCAGCTCTCCAGAGTCTTAGCCAGGAGGGCTAAGACTTAACAGCTAGGGTCAATCAGTGCAAATGAGGTCTTCTAAAGGAGAGCACGTTTCTGCAAGGGAGAAGACAGGAAGTGGGGAATGGACAAGCAATCCAGAGCAGAGCTGAACTCGAAGGGATGGAAATCTGTCGAGACACAAACCAGGAACGTCAAACTGGCCCCAGGGTGCTGAGAGACCCGAGAAGGAGATTGACAACCCCATCGTGGCAGTCATGGAATTGGATCAAGGGGTTATTTATTGAAATAAAGTCCTAAACAGTCGTGGCTGGGCTGGACCTAAGGCTCTGTATTCCCTAGAGGGAAGCAGGAACTTGAGGAGTGCTGAGGAAAAACAGTGGCATGTACCAAAGCCCTGGACTTTCAAGGCCATCCCAGGAATTGTTAGAGCTCAGTGATTTGCAACAAATGAGCTAGCAGCAAGCAGATTCACAGCCCTATTCTGTCTTGCCTAAGTCCATTCCCCTACAAAACTGAATCATAAGGGCTAACACGTACACGGTATTTCTAAAAGGGTAGGCACTCACACAGGGCTTTCTATGTATTAAGTACGCTCCCTAACCTCACAGTTAGGCTTCCAAAGACCAAGTCATTATGTGAAAATAGAGGATGACTAATCATCACATCATGGCCCAGCTAAATTAACATACAGCTTTAACCATCGTAGTCAGCATCACTCTTGCCTGCATCAAAAACCAATCTCACTGCTATTGAATCAATGCCAACTCACAGGGACCCTATAACAGGGTCGAATTGCCCCTGTGAGTTTCTGAGACTGCCACTTTTTTTTTGGCTGATATTTTCTCCTTACTGTGAAACACAACATACAGACTAACTCTTTATGGGAGCAAAAAGCTCCATCTTTCTCCCTGGGAAAGACTGGTGGTTCTGAATTGCAGACCTTTGCGATGACAGCCCAATGTGTAACCATTAAGCCCCCAAGGTTCCCTCGCTCCTGCCTAGCAACCTCAAAAATCTGCTGCTCCCAAATGTACATTATTAATGTGAAAAATCGCTGGATAGGACATTTTTTACTATTGCCATAAATGTGAAAAGTTGGATAAGAGATTGTCTGATAAGTGAGGCATAGAAATGTTTCTATTTTGTAATAGGAAAACAGAGGCACAGGGAATCTAACCGGCCAACGGTCACACAAGTAATGAGCGGCCGAGCCGGGCTTCAAAAGAGTCAAAGATCCACAATAAGCGTAATTATTTTATTTCTGACATGCAAATGGCTCTCACTTCCTGGTATCTGCATTTCAGTCCTAATGTATTATGCTAGAGTTCATCTATGTCAGGGGCGCTCAATACATTGATCACGATCTACTATTCGATGCAAAATGTATGTGGGTAGATCATATGGCATCAAAAAATAGATGTAAGTCTGTCATCAATCCCATCACTTAATTAATATACAACGCAATCAATTAGATGCAACCTTAGGTGTCAAACGCATGCACGAACAACTGCGCTAAGTGCAGCAAAACTGACAAGCTAATTATCAGAATTTTTAGAACTTGGTTTTTTTTCTTTTAAACATAAGAAAGGGTATTAAAATTGAGTGGGAGGACCAAGTGGGAAGATACAACACAACACTGTCTAATTCAATAATTTCTACAAATATAATTCAGTGTCATTGATTTTACTCTTCATGTAGTATAACCAGTATTAATATCCTTTCCCAAATTATTTCATCACCATTGCCATAAACTCAACACCTCCTAAGCAAAACTCTTTCTCTTTCACCCATGGTAACTATGGGTACAGTTTTGATTCTTTCTTTAGTTTTTATTCCCTTAGTTCTCTTGATGTAATATGCACAAGTCATACACTTCCTTGTTAAATTGCTTTAAAAAAGATTTGTATGTACATCATCACAATCAGTTATGATCATTGTCATTTTTCTTTGTGCCAAATACCTCTTAGATGAACAAATACTATCCTAGAAAAATTCCACATGAAACATGTCGAGTCTTATTATTTTAAAATTACAGAATTTCAGAACAATGATTTCTTAACTATTTCACCTTTGCAAAACTTAGGGGAAGGACTGTGGTGAGTTTGCATGACTTTTTTAAAAAAAATTAAAGCAGAAAGTGCCACTGAAGTTCTCTCTGAGACTTCCCAATTCTTTTTCGGTTAACATGAATTAAAATTTATTTTCTTTTGATAACTTAGTAAGACCCAACCAGACCACAAAAGAATAAGTGATGGTGCCTCTGGTTTTAAGACTTAGTTCTTTCTGGAGTTATCTTTTAAAAACAAAGAGAAAGCACACACCAAGATATTTAGGTCCTCAATTTACTTGACAGCAGTGAAGTTTTCTTGTTTTGAATTTGATTTATGATGTCTGATTTATGACAAGTGTACCAAGATTGTCAAATTGTTGGTTGGTGAACAAACTTTGTCTTCCTACATCAATGCCTTATGTGCTGCATGAAGATATATCTTATTCTGGCAAACCTGTGACTGACATTCTCAGTGAATATTATTGTAAATTAGGTTCCATTTTTTGTGTAAATAGCACCCAGCCATAAAAGGATTGATTCTGTACAAGTGAATAACTCAGGGACTGCAGTATGAAGTTAACCTCTGTTGACCCAATGTCATTCTCTCAACAGGGCTTTTAAAAATTGGTACCAGTAGCGAACGAAGGACAATATTAATGGAATAACATTATGCCCTGGGAGGATGATTGATAAGACTCTCTACCATAAATTAGCATGGAGATTTTGAAAGGGAGTCAAAGGTAGATAATAAAAAATATTTTTTAAATCAAAACCTAGATCCAGGAATGGGTTTAGGGCATAAACGAAATCCTAGTTTCAAATTAAGAACAATTCACTTTTACATCTTGACCCTGCTCAATACTCTCCCCCAGAAAGGGAGCATAGAAGGTATATGTGCTATAGAAAAGTGTGAAGAAATTAGATGATTTCCAGCTACCAGATAAAGTAGTGCCTGGGGTCTTAAAGGCTTGTTTCCAAAGAAAAAAAAAAAACAGTCATCTAAGTGAGATGTCAATTAAGTCCACATGGAAAAGGCATACCAATATCAGTCACTGAATGGCTGCATATCATATCATACAAAGTCAAAGGAGGGAATAGTATCAGAGCCTAAATTGTGAGAATCTGGCTTGCAGAAGGCTATGAATGACAGTGTGAGCCCAAGATACACTTGTGGGAACTACATAGGAAATAAGCCTCTGGTGATTTCCCACTACTCATAATAGAGGGATGAAAGGAATGTGACTACTAAACAGAGTGTATTGACTAGAGGACTAAGGAAGATCAAAATCATAAACCTGACTTGAACGGTTAAAAGTTGCCGTTGATCCTCCCTCTGAGGTATGTTAGGCCTGATCTGGTTTTCAATAGTTTCTGTTTTTGTTTGTTCATATGAGGGTTTATCTCAGATGTGTTATGCCATTGGGGGTCATCCCCCTGAATTTTTGTTATATGATTTTCCTGTTTTTCAGTATATAAAACCTAGGATTGATTAATGTATAAGGACAGCAAGTAGAATA
Source organism: Nesogale talazaci (assembly GCA_004026705.1). Lineage (NCBI taxonomy): Eukaryota > Metazoa > Chordata > Mammalia > Afrosoricida > Tenrecidae > Nesogale > Nesogale talazaci. Next base: position 3,326 of record PVJH01014890.1, on the reverse strand, counting down.
AGGGCTTGGGTAGGGAGGAGGAGGAGGAGGGTAAACAGGACCTGAAGTCAAAGAGTTCAAGAAAGAAGAGACTATTCTGAAAAGGATTGTGGCAGCAATTGTGCAATTCTGTTTGATGTGATGGAACTATGGAAGGATATCTGTATTAGCTCCCAAGAAACAAAAAGGAAAAGATACAATTGGTTCTTATACATTCTTAATTGCATGGCACCAAACTTGAACTCTCTCGTATGTTTGATGATGTCAGGAAAGCTGATTCTACCATGACCCTAATTCAAGTGTCTACAGAACACGGATTTTACTCATGTTCACAGGACACTGGGTACATACACATCACTGACTCAGGCTACCCCCTGGCATTGACCTTCCTTCACCTTCACTTCACAGTTGAAGAGAACAAGGCTCAGAATCGTGGAACAACTTGCCCCAAATCACCTAGAGAGGATAGGGGGAAGAAGTATGATTTGAACTCAAGACAGAGACCCACCAAAGTCGATTTAACTTTGCATATATTCTCCTGTATAAATCGAGGTTTGGGCACCTTTTTATGAAGTTTTTGTGGTAAAATTAGGTGCTTTGACTCATAGTCAGTTACACGCAAGTATAGATGGTAGCCTACCACCCCGAGGCTACGGCCACAGCAGCGAATCTCAACCTGTGTCACGACCTCTTTGAGGATCAAATGACTCTTCCAGAGGGTTCGCCTGATTCATCAGAGTAGCAAAGTGATAGTTATGAAGTAGCAACGGAAATCATTTGATGGTTGGGGGTCACCACAGCATGAGGAACTGTATGAAAGGGTGGCAGCATTAAGAGCTTTGAGAATCACTGTTGCAGAGATTTCCAGAACCACCTCTATTGCAGGTGCAGAGCCAGCTGCAAAAGCCAAACAATGTAATTCTAACCCACTTTCCAGGTTCTACTTTTCTAAGAAATCATTTTATTGGGGGCGCATAAGGGCTTAAATAGAAAGCAGAAGTTTTGAGAGTGATGAGGGCAATGCAGGTACAAATGTGCTTGACTCACAATGAACTTATGTATGGGCTATGATAAGGTTCTAATTTTTAATGCTTACTTAACTCTTTCTGGCCTTCTGCCCTCTAAGTGCTCAGTCGCTCATATTTAGAGATGAAAGAGTAATTCACTACGTGTCATAAAGTGTCCTTCACATGAAACTTGTCTCACAAACTGCCTCCTTCTTCACAACTTTACCCCATTTGGTCTACTGGACCCTCCTCTCGCATTACCACTACTACTGCTTCTCACTTTGCAATGGCTCTATGGGTCTACTCGTCCAAGTCTACCATCACTGTACACACAGCATAAAGACACACATATCCATATGCTTCTTATCCTACACATATAATTCACACCACATCCATCTGACACTCGCATAAATACACACACACTCCTTACATACTACATGGATGGATGTACCTAACGCATACATACAACACACACCACAGACACCTTACGTGCATCCCTCACATACTACACAGCTATGTGTACCTCACAAAAGTCTACACCACACTACACCTATATCGTACACACGTTCTTCACATACTACCCAGGCATTCCCACCTCATGCACATATAACGCACACCCGACACATGTGCTCTCACATGAACATAAACATACCTGGGCTTCAAATGCCACACGGAAACTGCACACACTTCATACCACACCAACCACATGTGCAAAATGCATCGTCCTTGAATTCAGGGTCTTCAATACTTTGCCTGCTAACACCCCCGCATTCTTTGAGATCTGCTTCCCTTGGGAAGCCTTTTCTGATACTACCACCTCAAAGCTCTAACAGGGGGATCTTTGTGTTTATCATTCATGTGCCTGTCTTTTCTAGCAGAAGGTGAAGCATTTGTATTTATAAGTTTCTTTATCTTCTCTCTCTCTCTCTCTCACACACACACACACACACACACACACACACACACACACTGCACAGCCCCCAGCTCCAGTTGCATCTCCTCCCTAAATATTTCTGGAGTAAATGAGTGAATGAGGCTTTGCTGGTTCAATGATAAAGACACCACTGAATCTCAAAGGCAGCACAGTCCCCTGAGAGTCAGCCTGGTCTGTCTCAAATTCTTTTCCCTATCAACCATGCAACATAAGCAAGATGCTTAGTCTCTCTAAGTTACAATTTCCCAATCTGTGAAATGAAGAGGATTTTGATTGTGGGCAGTATCTGAATGGTTGGATGATTTCATGAGGTTTTACATACCCATAGCACTAAACAAATAACATTACTATCACCATGAAACTACCTGCTCTGTCAGGCAGAGTCCAGCCCAACATCTGTATGAACCAAAGGACCCACTGATGCTTCAGCCTTAGCCTGACAGGTCCCCTCTCTTATCTCAAGCTGACAGGTGTCCCCAGCACAATGGATTGGAGCCAAGAGACTCTCCTTTCTGTCTGCTGGCGCGGAGGAACCCTGGCTCCAGGTGAGCTGAACCCTCAGTCAACAGATGTGCCTGTGAGCGCTGGGTTCCAGAAATGCTCCTGTCCGTGTTTGCAGCTGTAGCTTTTGTTCCAAATCCACACCATGGACCATTTAGAATCTCCAGCAGGTTGATTCTTTCTATTCTGTGACTGAGTAACTGGAAAGCATTTCCCGGTGGCCTTCCCGTCACATTTTTTGTATGCCCTCTCACAGAGGGCCCATTTCAGCCCTTCCAAATCCTGTTTGTTTGCTTTTGTTTCTTCACTATTCTTCAGCATTTTCTTTTGGATGCAATTTCATTATAAATATGCACACACATATATACATATATATTGTGTATACATAAAAGCTGAGCAAGAGCAGAACAAGGCAAAGTGTGCTGTAATGAAGAGTACATTCAGTGGTTCCAGTCTGCAGAGATGGCAGTCTGTGGGACTTGCAGGCAGACAGCTGCCTTGGTCGTAAATCCTGGCCAACAGGCAGCATCCCTTTCCACAGCATCTATTTGGTCTTTTTGCTGAATGTCAGCCTCCAGCACCCAAACACCCTGCTTGGCAATTCTGCCCCCTACAAATGCCCCCTGCATGTCTATCCACTGCACAGTAAACATGCATAGAGAGAGGTTCGTTTTCACAAACGCCCTGGCTAAAATGCTAAGTAAGAATGTGAAAGGGGGCAGAGCACTAAGGGAGCCCAGCTCCAATTTAACTTTCTGGAAATGTGCTTTGCTGCTCTTTTCTGATCCTGACTGCTCTGCCTTGGGCATTTCTGGCTCACAAGGGGAATCGCTCATCCCCAATTCAATTACACTGCTTTCTGTCTCATAGATTCTGAATGACTGGCCTAAGAGGGGCAGCTAGGA